>JAKSZP010009648.1:0-75412 GCA_022478985.1 Massospora cicadina | reverse complement strand
ACTTCAGCTCAATGCTAATTTGTGTAGTTATAAGCTTAAAGCTTTAATGCCCCGGGCTGGTTGGCCTCAGGCTCACTTAAATTGTTCAGCCATCTTAGGGATGCATGATCAGTAACAACTTTAGAATGAGTGCCATGCAGTTAGACCTGAAATTGCTTGCTTTTATATATGGTGGCTAAGCATTCTTGTTCAATCATCATGTAATTTCTCTCTTGAACATTTAAGGTCCAAGTAGTAAAAGAAACTGGATGTTCTTCACCTTCTTCCCCGGATTTGAGATGATATGACCCCCACTGTTGTTAGGGATGGGTCAGTTTGGACAATAAATTTACAATCAAAGTCCAGATATTAAAGAACAAATGCAACCAATAGTGCCAATCAGAGTTGATCAAATGCATTTTGGAAAGCTGGAGTTCAGTCAAATGGGATCTTATCCTTAAATAAATAGAAAAGAGGCTCTCCAAGTTGCGCAAAGTCAGCAATAAATTGGCAATACTACCCAATCATGCCTAGGAATACTTAAATATTGTTTGGATTTGGGCTGTTTCACTTTTTGGATGTCATCTAACTTAGAGGGTTGGGTCCTAATGCCACTTTGACAATTATAAAACTCATATATTCCAGCTGATCTTTGAAGAACTGGCATTTTTTGGGCTTAAAATTTAAATTTACAGCTGCAGGCCTTCTGAAAGCCTCCTCTAAGTGCTCCATGTGGTCGTCAAAAGTGTGGCTGAAAACGTTGATTTCATTAAGGTACACTAGTACACATGACAACTTCAAATCCCCCAGTATTATGTCCATGGCCCTCTGGAAGGTAGCTAGGGCATTGCAGAGCCCTTGAGGCATACTCATTGTCTAGAATAGGCCCTCTTGTGATATAATTGCGCATTTCTTGCGCTTCTCTTTGGAAAGATCTATTTTCAATACCAATTGATAAGGTTCATTGCTGAGAAGAACTTCTCACCCCCTATCCTGTCCAAGGCACTGTCAATTTGTGGCAGAGGGTATGAGACCTTCTTTATAATGTTGTTTAACTTCTATAATAAATGATTACTCAGTTAATCCATCCTTTTTCTTTACTATATAAATTATTGCCGCCCATGGACTTTTTGAAGGCACTAACATGCCGTGATCAAGGAGCTCCTTAATTTCCTTGGATACAGCTTATTCTGATGATTTTGAGCATCTAATTGGGCATAATCAAATTGGTTTATGATCTCTGGTATCAATATTGTGGATGACACCCTTAGCAAATCCTAAGTCAAAATCATCTTATGCAAATACTTTCTGATATCTAGAGAACAACTCTTGGGCTTGGCTTTTCTCAGAGTTGGGCAGATTACATACATTTGGCTATAGGGACAACATTATTGATGCTGAATATGTTCTTATTGGGAAGCCCTAATTTGAAAAAAGTTCCAAGCTCATGGAATGAGTGAATTTCCACGGTAGGGAATAGATGCAGAAAAGCATTTTGTTTGATTTCTCTTGATGAAGATGGGCCGATTTTGCAGGTTTTCACACAAGATGTGAATTTCTCCATGAATCAGGAATGATAATACCTTGAGTGATGTTTGGCTCAAAGCAAGACTTAACCATGGTTGATATACTTCACCATAAAGTCCTTCCAGTATATTAATTGTCAGTCCAGTCAGGACAATTACTTGATCTCTGGAAGGTATAGTAATGTGCTTATTTGACCAAAGTGGGATGTCTTTTGACTCATTACCTGTTTGGGTAATGCTTTTATCTTTTACCGCGCTTTGACATACTTAATTGGGACTACTCCATCTTTGTAGGCTATATTTATGAATAGGCTTGGTTTCTTTTTCTCAACTATCCTATCATTATTATAGTAAAGTAGGATAGCCTGGCCAAGTATGGTGAGAGTATTGTCTTTATATTTGGTAACAACTCCATATTTCCTTAGGAAATCAGTCCCAATTATAATATCATAGTTAATATTTGGCAACATTATGGCAGGTGCTGTTACTACAATAGATCTTAATCTGAGGGGTAGGGTACTGTATGCGCCCAGCAATTTAGTTATATGCACTCCAGCTGTACCATATTACTGACAGTGGGCAACATTGGGCGCAATTTTCAACTTTTCAAAAACCAACTTTGTGCTGACTATATTGATAGGAGCACCACTATTGATGATGGCCCGAACTTGCACCTTGTTTACTGCTATATCCACATAAGTACATTTGGAGTAGCTTTCAGAGGTATCTATTGTGTGAATATGTGACTGCTGCCCAATTCCAGGTGTGATTTCAGACTTGAGCAAATTATCTGGGAAGTTATCTGCTAAGATCTTTGCGGGAATGGCTACTTGTACGTTGTTAAGCAAAGGTAGGTTGGTTGAACATCCAGGTTGGATGTCCAAACCCTGATTAATAATCTGTTTTGCACAAGGTTTTGACACCTCTGTTCGGGCTTCTTTGGTAATTTTCTAGGGCTCAGTTGCTTTTTCTTTGGCCTGAGTAGTGACCATCAGTACATTATTAGCCAAAATATGGTTGAGGTCATCTTTGGCAACATCTTCGGCCCTAAAGAGCTCGCCAGGGTCAGGTGGAATGGTTTGGTGAACATTGGTGGAGTTAGACATTCCACCTTTACACACCTGCTCTTTTCCCGCCTCAATGTCACTGTTTATTTCTAGAGAAACATTGACCCCAGGCTTTTTTTCTGACTGTCTGTAGCATTGGCTAGCAAAATGCCACTTTCAGCCACAGTTGTGGCATGTAATTGGCACTGTTTGCTGTTTTTGCTCAAATTTTTGATTCATAGTTTGGGAATTTTCCTGTGGTCAGACTTAGAGTTACTTTTTGGGCACAAATGTCGGAATTTTTGCTGGTCCTTGGGCTGATTAGGGCTATCAAAACTGCAGGAACAGCTTCTTAAGTAATTGGTAAGCTCTTGGGCTTCCATTTCATCATTGGATGCAGGTATCATGACATGGTGAAATTTACAGTAGGCATGACTTCATGTTCCATTTCAATCTTTTTTTTAGTACTAGATGGTAATCCATTTCAATCTTAGCATCAAACTTATCTATTTTGTTGCTTTTGAGCAAAACTTGTGCCTTATGGAAAAATCTATCCGCAAAGGCTTTGATAGTCTCATTTTGCTTGAATTCTATATTTAGAAGCTCTCATTTTTGAGTCTCTCATTTTCCAGGCCCTCTAAATTGTTTTGTCACCACAATTTTGGCATCCATATAGGATCTGTTGTCATCCAATTAGATCATAATGATGTCACAGCTATTGGCATTAAGTGAGTTGATTAGTGCTGAACCTTTTGCATGGTCTGATGATCCCCACATTGCTTTCCCAAATAGCTTAAGAAAAGAGTGAACATTTTCATCATTATCAAACTTTGACAAGTTTAACGGATTAAAGTTATCTTGCCCTGTTTCAGGCATAGGGGCTCTACTTTTTCTAGTACTTGAACATCTTGGTGTATCATAATTTAAAATCGGCCCTCTTTCCCATTGGGGAGTATCTGGAGTCAAGTTTGATGCCAGAACTCTAGGCATAGGATGGATGTTTAAAATATCAGATTCTGAATCAGTGTCAATTTCTGATGATTCAGTTTCATGATATTGCTCCAAACTACTGGATTCCAATGCTTGAATTAAGCCCTTAGTTGTTTTTCAAAATTATTTTTTGGCTTAATGGGCAGAGATTTTTCCTATTTCTCTTTTGTCAAGGCTGGGTGAGCACTGGAAGCATTGTTTTTTGAGGAATTTAAATTCTTTTTTTTTGGTTTTCATACTCCTTTTTAAATAGAGCTTGATTGGACGTTATGCTTTTAATATCTTTGTCCATACTGTCTACTTGGGAATTTGCAGTTGATAAATTGCATTCTGAGTTCCCGATTCTCCTGAGTAATTTCAGTATTTCTGCCCTGCAATCTTGACACAACAGTCAAAATTTTTGAAAATTCCCCTTTGACCTGGGCATCCTCCTCAACCCTATCTGTGATGGCTGGTAATGCTTCAAGGTCTTTGATGTTTTTTACACAGTACCAGTTAAGTTCAAACATAGTTCTCAAAGTTATTGTGCTTTGAATTTAAGTTCAAGTGATTTATTTAGGCCACAGTGGCATGTATGGTGAGTCGTTATGTCTGTGATATTAGGAAATCAGAATGAGTTTCCAGTTTTTGCCACCAGATATCATGTTTTGTACTCATTCATGAAAATAGCCCATGGTGATTAAGAACTTCTGCGGATATCTTTGGGACTCATTTTTTTGGGAGCTCCTTAGGGGTGTTTAATCTCGCATGATATTCATTGGCAAGTCCTGTATTATCCAAAATTGCTTTTTGGACTTTAGTAAAACTGTAATTAAAATTGGTTTAGTAGAGCATTTTGGGAAGATTGTTTCTCCCCTTGTACATGGTAGATTTCCGTGAGTTTCAGATTTTGTCTAGCAAGGATTTTCTGGGTATGCTTGATTGAGGGTTGGACAAAGTTAAACAGGAATTCATTAATTGATTGACTGTCTGTGAAACGTTTGGCAATAGATTCCATGGTTTCATTACAACATTTCATGTATAACTACATCTTTGGTGCCTGATCCTTAAGGTAATAGAACAGGCTTAAGGAGGGATCAATTTTTGAAGTACCAATCCTAAAACCCTGATATAGAGTTTCCAGCATAGCTTTTACGCTTTCAGATTTAAGATCAATTGGGATTGTTGTATCTACATGAGCTCCCTCCACTGTGATAAGATCCAGGGAGTAGGAGGTACCCGCATCAGAGCCATGGTGGCTGGTATTAAGATAATCAGAGATTTCCTTGTCATTAATTTCCATCTCATCGTTTCTATCTCTTCTGGTTAAATCTGCCAGTAACTGGTTGTGTGGGTCCATTTAAGAGAGTTTCACCATTTTGAGTGAGAACCAGTTGTTAGATTCTGAGAATCACTCTCTTGTATATTAGATATGCACATCTAACTGGGTTGAAGTTTGGCTGAAAGATCCTCAATTTAGCCTATGTCTTATGGGTTTTTTAACTGTTCAGAAGCTCACTAGGCGTATTCAAATTATTCTGACTCTTCTGGTCAATCTTGGGCTTAATTTTCCCTCTGTATTTGGGAACTTCTACTGAGGCAGGCAAAGGTACAGCTGAGGATTCTGAAATGCCAGCTTATCAACTCTCTTCCAAGAAGACTTCTGATAGAAAACCAGATAAAAAGAGTTATTAAAGTTATCTTTATTTAAAGACATATTATTCAATGATCATTCATTAGGCCAGGTGCCAGTATTTATACCTCTAGGGCATCTCCTGATCACATATTGAGCATTTAATTTCCACAGAAAATTTTTCCACCTCAGTTTGGCCCTTGAACTGATACAATTATGACCAATTGCTAGGACTATTGGTGGCAAAATACTCTCATATTTGGGAAGATTTCAGGGGCAAAAATTTCAATACAAATGTGCAAAATGTCCTAGGATCATCCTGATTTGAGTTTCATCATACTGCTGATGAGATATGACTTCTGGGAAATTTTGCATCAATTTCAAGTAAATGATGTACCCCTAATCAGGGCGTCAGCAGGCCTCTTTCAATAGCACTAGGTACTCCCATTTGGGAGGTCCATGTGCAAGTGCTATCATGCCAATTACAAGGACTAAAATATGAATTTTGCCATAGGGTGGGAAATTGATTATGTTTTATTAGGTCTATTTGTCTATGGGATTTTTAGAAATTATTTTCAGATTAATCCCTAGACAACTTCTTAAGCTAAATATTTGATATTGCTCCCAATTAGTCAGGACCAAATTCCAAGTTTTTTTCATGTATATTTGGCCTTAATAAGCGAGGATATTCAGGCCAAGCTTTTAAAAATAATTGAATTTAATTGATTTTGAGATAATTGACCAGGCCTTATGATAATAATTAGATTTAGTTGAGAATTAGAGTAATTAGCTTGATTTTTGGGAGGATAATCGGCCAGATCTGTTAATTGTCAAAGGGTTTATTTTAGGTTCAGCCACCAGAATCTGACATACAAATTGGCCAATATTGGATGTTATTACCTGTAAAACCATGTATATACTGGGTGATCATTTCAATTATTTGTGGCTGAGTTAGCTTCTTGATCAGTGTGGACATTAGTATCTCCTAGAAAAAAAATGATAATTTGCATATAGTTAGTCTTGGTTTCTGTAGCTTCTGAAAATCTCCAAGTATGCTTTGTTGATAGATTTAGCATGGAGATAATATCCATGAAGGAACTATTTTATGAACTCTAGATATGTATGGTGGGTATACTGGAAAATCAACCTACAAACTGAGAGGCCAGTAGTACTATAGAGATAGCTCTATAGCAGGAGCATCAGCTTCCTCATATGAACTGTTGAGGTGGAAGAAGTTGCAGGAAGACCCCCTGTCTAACGGTTGGAAATGTCCTAGTTTTCAATTGACATTTTACCTTAGGTTCGATGCAATCAATGCTAAATGTCCAGTGTGAGCTGTATTCTCAAGGTAGTAAACCTCAGAATTAGGAAAATTCTAAGCAAGACAAATTTGAAATAAGGATGTGAGGTTACAAACCCCAAAATTAACCTTATTATATTATTATCAAATAAAGAGTTGTGGATGAAACAGATACCCAATAATATGATGCCACAAACACACCAAGTAAAAGACCAGATATTTGAGGGAGATCAAGCCCCAAAATCACAAGTTTTTTTAACATAAAAAAAACTTGTTGTGTGCAGATCATCAGGTAAGATATGGTAAGGGCGGCCCTGAGGCCACAAGAAACACATGAGTGTGGGAAAAGAAATAATTCTGAATGAAGTTCAGAATTGCGTGGGCTTGACCTTAAAGGTCACCCTTCTGGGGCCTCTCCCAAACCATTAATTAGGCTTGCAAGAGCCTAATCAATAATTCAGGTGAAGCACAACCCAGAGCCCAAACCTGACAAACACCAAAAGTATTTTTAAACAAAATAATTCAGATTCAGAAAATCCAAACACAAATCAAAATGCAACAAATGGATTAATACCATTTATTACATCACCCGCCACTAAAGAAGGGCCCCTCCCCAAAGAGGGGCCCTGCAGCGGGAGGCTTCCACCATGAGGGCTTCCTGGGGCAAGTTGCCTCAAGCCCTGGGAAAATTAGCCTGGAGAAATTCTGGTTTCCTTGCAGAAAAAAAATAAATGGTGAGAACAAATCAGGATTGGGCTGCCAGAATCAGCCCACCTGGCACAAGAAAGCACGCCCAGCGCTTGGTTGTGGTGCGCCCCTCCCACACCCCAGCTGGTGACAGTCTTGCTATCCCAACCAGGAAAGCGCTTTCTCCAACTGAAGCTCAGAAGGGGCGCACAGTCCAGCACAGCTGGATGGTTGTCCTCGTTCCAGATGGACTTTCCGTTGGTGTGGGAGTCCAGCTGGGCCAGGTCCCCTTGGTGCCAACCAAATTTCTGGTGGGGGGAGGCCCCACCAGAATTTCACATCAACGATCACTTTGGGTCCAGGGTTGGCCATCAGTCACTGGCTCCCTTCAGTGCTGGTTACACAACAACTGGGACCTGATGTGACCACTGAGGTCAGCTGAATTAGGAATCTGGTGGAGTGCTGGAAGCACATACAGTTCAGGTTAATGTAACGGTCAGAAATGTCTCAGTTTCTAATCACCATCTTACCTTAGGTTTGACACCATTGATGCCAGATGTTTAGCGCAAGCTGGACTATTGAGGTAGTAAAGCTCAGAATTATGGAAATTTAAAGTGAGACAAAGATGAGATAAGAATGCAAGGTTGTAAACCCTAGAATTAACCTTATTTTATTATTATCAAATAAAGAGTCACAGATGAAACAAGATCCCAATAATCTAATGCTGTGAACACACCAAGTAAAAGACAAGATATTGAGGGAGACCAAGCCCCAAAATCCCAAGTTTTTTTAATGTGATAAAAACTTGTTGTGTGCAAATCATAAGATAAGGTAAGGGCAGCCCTGAGGCCACCAGAGAAACCTATGCAAGATTGGAATAAAAGAGAGAATTATGAATGAAGTTTGGAATTGGGAGGGCTAAACTTTAAAGGTTGCCCTTCCAGGCTCACTCAAACCATTGATTAGACTTTCAAAAGCCTAATCAATAATTCAGGCAAGGCACAACCCAGTGCTTAAACTTAAAAAACACCCAAAAAATTTTTAAACAAATCAACTCAGATTTGGAAAATCTGAACCCAAATCAAAATTCAACAAATGGATTAATACTGTTTGTTACACCCTAAATCTATAATTTGAGGGGGATACTTTTCCCTGAAGCTGATGGTGAAGCAGGTGAGATCTTGACTTATGGTGGTTGATTCCTTGGTTTCATCTATGGTTCATCAAAAGTGCCCCCTGTAGTGACCACCAGAATTTTGCAATCAGAACTGCAACTGGCAAAAAAAGCAAGAGGTATGTTTGAACTTCAAAATATATACACCTATGTGAAGACAGCATAACTCCAAGTTAATGTAAAGCTTGATACAATAAAAGCTTTATTAAAGATAAATTCCTAAATCTACTATGGTCTTGGTAGGTACTTCCAGCATAGAGATCTATCATTGATGGTATCCTTCAAAATGTGCATCACCACATATATCCCTTTTTCATGTTGGTCTAACATAACTTATACCTTGACCTCTAGTCATTCTGCTTACTTCCCATCTCTGATTATTCTAGAGTTTCATCATATTCTTCTACAAACCAATAGTAAGATCTCTGAAACATGACAGCGGTCCACTCAAGGTTGGACACATTTTGGGTAGGTCTGTTCAACCTTGGTAGCATCTTAGGGGTATCGGTCAACTGGCAACGCTCAAGACAAATTTGGCTGAATGATTCTGATAATCTCTGATTAATGGGAATGAAACTTGTTTGAGTAACTGAGTGAGCAGATAAGGTTTGATCCGTCAAAAACTAGGTTGTAAGAATTAATTTAAATAATTTAGAAAACAAAAGGCTATTCTGGGCCTTTTAGCCTTGCTTTTCTGAAATTTTGCCAGCTTACACCTTTAAACAATGTGATATTCTTGAAGTTGACACACCTTAAATAAAATGACTAACTTGATAATTAGCTAAATGACCTCTAATTACTTGGCAAAGTCATTTAAACTGTTGAATAAACCAAATAAACTGTTCAACCATAACAATATTCTGATTACCATTAAAAACATGTAAAATTTTTACTTTTTACATATTAAACCTTTTATTTTACTATTAAAATTAAAAAATGGTGGAATAGTGTATTATTGACCTTAATAAATGTTCAAAATTTCATCAATAGGTTATGTCAAGAAGTATGTTAAATGTAGGATGCAAGATTCCAACACAAACAAGGTTGTGAGTTAAAGAAAAGCAAGTAATTAAAACTTGAAGTTGAGTCAGAAATTGCTAGCTACGTGTCTGATACCAGATCAATTGGGATCAATCTGCTGAAGGATATAGATAGCGGGACAGGATAAAGGCGAGGCCTTAGGGTATTGGGTTAATAGGGCTGGTGGCAATATCCTACGGTTGGTCAAACCCAAATCTCAACATAATTATTAAAATTACTTATTGCTTCAATAATGCTACAAATTAATACAAACCCTTCAAAAATAAAATCATTTTATAATTTTCTAATCAGGTTCATACTACGTATAATGGCTCGGGGAATAAGGCTATGATCGCGTAGAGCTCAAAACCGCTGACATGCCTTGGCCTAATTACGAATATACGGTGCTATTCACACTCCGTCTCAATTTTGAAATTTCTACCATTAAGACGGCGAATCTCGTTTTTCATTCGTTTTATTTCCAGGCTGATAAAATATCCAACTATTTGTCATTGGTTTTTTAAGGAGAAAATAGGCAATGTTATTTATCCTGCAACGTCACTATTTTATATCAATAAACCAAATAAAAAGCTTAATATGCTGGTGAAAGCTTATTTTCGACGTAACACCAGCGAATGAGTTTCTTTCAAACGCTTAATAAAGTTTAACTTTTATACTAGCATATGGATGTCCTCTTACCTGAATAAAACTAAGCTTTTTATTTAATATACTCTTGTTTACCATTCTAATGCGCGAAATAAAAATTATAAGCAAGTTTAATGTTGCTAAGATTGTAAACCTTATAGATCCCGACACGGTACTCGCGCTCGCCGCCAAATCCTTTTACTTGGCAAGCAAATCACTCGCTCAAATGCCAAAACGCTTGGTCCTCTCGTCACCTAAACACAAGTTACTTATTATGCCCTCCATGATCCCTAAACAAGAAATAGTAAAAATGGTAGGAATTCCACTTTCGTCAAATGGATTATCTTCTTCTTCCGTAGTTTTATCCTCAGATACAGGTGCTTTAGAATGGGTAGTGAATTCAGAAGCAATTACTGCCATCAGGACTGCCTCTGGATCTGCCTTGATAACGAAGGCGGTGTGCTTGAATGCTCCTAAAGTTCTTCTTGTCTTTGGATCTGGGCTTCAAGCATATTGGCACACCAAGGTTTTACTTAAAGTCCTTCCTAATTTAGAAAAGGTCACTATTTTTAGCCGTTCTTTATTTTCCGCAGAAAAGCTTGTTTTTCTACTCAAGACAGAATTTATAGGCATAACGTTCTCAATTGGAGAGCTCAAAGACATTGGAAACGTAGAAAAAGTGCCTTCTGAGCTTGAGCGTTCTTTAAACTCTGCTGATATAATCTGTTCTTGCACTCCTTCGACTCTACCTTTTATATATGGCTCATTAGTGAAAAAAGGAGCACACATTAACTGTATAGGATCTTACACTCCGGACATGCAAGAATTTGATATTGAAGTCATCAAAAATTCAACTATCTTTGTTGATAGTAAAGAAAATGGTACTCAAGGAAGCTGGCGAGATTGTTCAGACAAAAGATGTTTTACCAACACCTCCTGATTTACTTGAGCTTGGAAATTTTGTTGTTCCTCATAATTTACAGGAAACAGAAAAAATTTTATTTTGGATTTTGATAAAGTTCAAAATGAAATCCAAAAGAAAGGCGCAAAATTTACCCTATTTAAAAGTGTTGGAATTGCCACTCAAGACTTGACACTTACTTGCCAAATCTGTGCTCTGGCTGATTCGCATGGTTTTTATGAAAAGGTATCTTTTTAATCCAGATATACCGCAATCCTTTTTTGAAGTTTATTAATTTTTCTTTTACAGTCAATTATTGCATGTTTAATAGAGAGTTGTAATGGACTTGTATGTTTTTCATAATTTTATATAATAATGTGCAGGAAAGGGGTTACATAAGAAAAAGGTAATCAAGCAATGAAATTTTCTTAAATAGTTTTGTATAAAAATCTAACACCAATGACTTATAACTTGTTATAAAAAGCAAAATTGTAAAATAATACATTGCTTTGTTTTTTGGCAGTAGCCTGTTCTTTTTTATATTATTTAACATGATAATTCCAACCGTCCTTACGCTATATGGACAGATGTTATTTATTTTCAGTTGTGTACTATGTCAAATCACCAACTTTAATTAGATATAGAACTAAATAAATACTCACTCATCACCTTATAATCCCTTTTACTTATAAGTTGCATTATAATATTTCTTTTACAACGCACAACTTTTGTTTTTGTTAGTTATAACGCAGTCTCATTTTAATTAAATTAAATTTAAATAGAAAATACCAAAACAAACTGTATAAAACATAGCAAAGTTAGATGGCTATTGTAATTCTAAGCAAAATAAGATTAGTGTAAAATACTATGTTGCCGGCTAAATATACTAAAAGCTAATTCTAATGCGAGTTTATTACTCTATTATATGCCTATAAAAACCCACATTAGTATATCTCCAAAGCTTGCCTAGTTTAAGTGCAATTAGTACGAAATGCTATGGTATTTTTGTCAAGTACCACACTGTCCTAGAAAATAGGTTCTCATTTCAAAAAGTTAGCTGGGAAAGTTATTGATCATAAGTTCTTATTGTAAAAAATAGAACAAAATGCGAAAATTGTGTAGATTATATTCTAGTCTAGCCATGACTATAGTCTTGCAAGATATTAGTCCTACTCTATCAGATTATCTAAGCGAAAGTTCTTTGAGCCTTATTTTTCACTAACTCAGAATATACTGTCTTAATTAGTATCACCACATGTATCTAAAAACTGTTGCTATAAGTAAATATGTCAATGAAATTTTAAAATCTTAATCAATATAGTATTTTATCATCAGATAAACTGGTAACAATTTTTAGTTTTAAAAGCAATATGGTGATTTGAGATTTGGTATTAGGATACAAGAGATATGATTGTTAAGCTTCTGCAACTTGGTATCAGAACACAACTTTGTTTGTCACTTTGAGTTATGAATTTTTGGAATTCTGGCCTAATAAGTATCTAAAATAAAACAATATATTTGGGAACCAATAGCTAAAAGTTTTTATATTTATTACTATAAACCTAATTTATCTTGTAAAACTTTTTAATCTTTATATAGCATGTAAGGGTACAGTGGTACAGGGAGTGTCAATGATTGTCAGTCACAATCTCTCACCCTGTCACAAGTTGGATACGTTTTCCTTGCTTTAGGTCAGATTTCCATTGGGGGACCACCCTATAGCCTAGGCAGTGTGGCTTTATCTGCCACCCTGGGGTTACCTGTAAGTCCAGGGAAGCATCCCCTCTACCTAGATCAGGTGGTGTTCCTGTTCCCTACAAAAAGGGGTCTGAGAAGGGCAGCTATCCCTCTCATCTCACAGGGAAATCTCACCCATGTGATAGATGAGCAATTGGTAACAGCTCTATCCTTGAAGATCCCACTACCTGTCCCCACAATTGCCTCACCAAATTAGTATGGTAAATTGAAGAAAATTGTGCAGAAATCCTTAAAAGTTGGCATCCCCATGGGTCTAAAGGTCCTTATGATGTCAATGGCAACAAGCCCTCAAAATCAAGGTCTGGAAACCTTAAACCCTCAGCAACAAATCCTGATGGGTATGCACATGCAGTAGATGAATCAAATATAGAATTCTCAGCAAACTTACCAATGGCATTGGGCTATTGGGAAATGTAGTTGTCAGTCTGAAACCTGCTTAAAAAATATACTGGGGACAAAGCCCAACAGGCATGTACCTTCCAAGGAGATTAAATCCAGTATCAAATCCTTGGTTAAATATGGCAATGGCATCAGGCTATTAGGAAATATTGTCATCAGTTTGAAACCTACCTCAAAATATCAGGAACCAAGCCTGATGGTCAGGTACCCTCTAAGACAAATGTACTGAATGTCAAAACTTTGGTATAACTTACTGATGTTGTTGGGTCATCATTGAAAATTGCCGCTAGCCTAAAACCCTCCCCTCAAACATTAGAATTATTGTTTGATAAATCTTACTTGGCTGAACAGATGCCAAAGTGACCAGTTGTAGGTAGATATGATATCCTGAACCTGTTTCCAACCTCTTAGGACTACCCCTATGTGAGGTGGCCTTGGGAGGTATTTAGTGCCTATTAGGCAAGGTGCTGTTGCACTAACCATTGGAAATATGGTAAAACTGCACTTTGGGCATCGGAGGTCAAACTGACAGTGACTTAACTCACTTCCAACTCTTTCAAAGTTGGTTCAAATTAAATTTGCTTTCCCTCTCACTCAAAGTTTGCATGGAATAGGTCAAATTTTGAGGGCCATGATCCCAAATCTTTCTAAGCTATTTCCCAAATCAATTATCTATTTAAACGGTAATAACATACTGAGAAAATTGACAGTTGATTTTTTTAATTCAATAAAATCTGTTTCCAAAAATCATTGTTTTTACAATGATGAAATTCAAACCACCTAATCTGATCCCATTTTTCCCATCTCCCAAACCTGCAGACCCTGCTACCATGATAGCCTGGTTTGTTGACAGGTTTCTATTCACATTTATAACCTATTGGCGCTTTCTAGAAAATTCTCTTCCAGCTCAAATTAACGTTGTTCAAGCAGCAGTGCCTCTGGCATTTGGGATTACCATTTAGTATTTTGGCACCCAGACTGGCAGGCTGGTCTAAATTTAACTTGCTGCAATTCTGACACTACCCTGAACTTATTATGGACATGAGCTCTGATTAAATATATATTAAATCTAGCTAGTTTGGGCATCAAACTCTAACAGCACCCCTCTCAGAATTCTATTATAAAGGGATATAGGCTCAAAGAAAATGTACATCTACAAAGTTCATAACAATTCCAGTTTCAGCATGAGTAATGGAGTACTCAGCGCCTCTACTGTGCATTTCCATATATATCTCCAACCAATTGGTGTCTAACTTATATTTCTATGCCCATCAGGTTAACAGTTATAGAATAGCACCAATACTACAATTTGCTACTTGGGTAAGACTGGACACAGATGATTTATTTGGGTGGTCTCATGGCTAGTGATATTGGTAATAGACCCTCTTTCTAAGGCCTGTATGAGGACAACCTCATTGTCAATAGCTCTACTTGTCAGTTATGCCATCTAATAGTAGCCACTTATTGGTAAACTGGGCAACTCACTCAGGGTGTGCTGCTTAAAAAGTTAAGCCAGTTGCAATAAGTTACTAATTTGACCACATTGTATACCACTTGGCAATTTGATTCCTGTTCTCTGGTACATGTGACTTTTACTCATGATTCCAATCATGTCCAAATGCATTAAAGCCTTGTAGTAATCTTAACAATGGCTGTTCATAAGCACACTGGAGCTCCTCTCAACCTCTTCTGGTAACAAAACAGTCTAAGTCTGAACCTTTGACTGTAGTTCATCTAGTAGTTTTAACAAAATTAGCATCAAATCAAACAACAATAAAAGCTGTGGATCCATTGATGGATGCCACAAATAATTTTTTTAAAGTGAGAATTTTACTTTATAATAAAAATATAAATAATGCTTGTTAAAGTTTTTTATGTTTTTTTATTGTTTAAGCAGGGCTAAACCAAGGAAGGTCCTTTTCTCAATACTAGTTTTCCTATTTAAACTAGTTCAGATTTTGAGACCATTGATATTTGAGGCAAAAGAATATAAAGCTGAGTCATCTAAATTAGGAAATATAGGTTTTCAGCCTATCATATCAAAGATAAAATTTTTGAGGCAAAACTGACCCATGTGGTAGCAATTTGATGAATTGTATCCAATCACCAGTGAGTAAAATCTTTTCACTTTGATGGTGGCCAGACGTGCGTGGTAATGATTGGTTAATTCTCAACCTATCATCATCAAGTAAAATCTTTGCACCTCGGCGGTGGTCAGACTCAGGTGGTAATGATTGGCTAATTTTCCCATATCATCGTCAAGTAATATCTTCTCACCTCAGCGGTGGTCATATTTGGGTGGTAATGATTTGTTAATTTTTACCCTATCAGCGTCAAGTAAAATCTTCTCACCTCAGCGGTGGTCAGACTCATATGGTAATGATTAATTAATTTGCACCCAATCATTGATGGGTAAAATCTTCTCACCTTGCAGAGGTTTGGATCCATGCGATATTGAACTCCTCAAATTTGGCTGAGAAGTTGGAGTAATCCTATTATTAGTTATTACCTTTTTAAGCTGATTTTTGTTATAGACCATATTTTTCCAATGGTTAGGATTCCACCAAGAATTCACTAAGGTCTTTTTGCTGTGGGTACTCATAGCATTGATATCCACAATATTATTTTAAGATTGGGCAGGTGATGGGCCAATCATAGTAGCAGATTTGGGAGCACTAATACCTCTAACATTCTTTTTCTTTAATCAAAAAGGAGAATGTCTGACAAAAGCATATTTTTGTGAAGAAGCTATTTTATTTTATAGAAAATTTGAATTTTATATTGTATGTAAAGGATCTTGGATGTTTTAAAAGAGGAATTGGTGTATAACAAGTCATTTGCTTTTAAAATGATTCCTCATTTGTATCTTGGTTTCAGGGTTGGTGGTGTCCAAAGACCAAATTCTTGCTGATCTTTGGAGTTATCCCTGAAGATTTTACTGTAAATTTCCTGTTTGTCAAAATTTAATAGGTGATTGTTTGGAGCCTGTTCTAAACTCATGTGGTTCTGGTGGTCTTTATAGCTCTTTCAGCTGTTGTTGTACTTTTTTTCTTAAATTAATTGTTGTATAAAATTGTTCAATTTACCTAATTTGGTAATATACTCTTTACTTGGTGTCACCCAAATGGGGAAACTATCTTCAGATAGGGTAATGGTAATTTGTCCATCATTGGTGGGATATTACAAAGTATAAAAGGGGGTCCATTGGGGCGCCAATTGCATCATTAGGTGCATACTCTTTTCAAACTGTATTTTACTCTTTCATCCTCTAACATCATAGTTACCAACTGTCAAATTATTTTAGCGGCCAGTGGGTATATAAAGGCCTCTGACATCAGAGATTTTAGACCACTTAAAGCCTAAAAATAAGATTTTAAATTTCAGATTTTCTTAATTGTTGGCTAGGTTAGAAAAAACTCAATCACTACTCTGCTCAGCTTTAATATTAGTACTGGTATTAGTATTAAGTAAATTGGGATTTTTTAATGGGTCTTTTCATAGGGTTTTAGGATTTTAACCAGATTGTATTTCTTCCAATATGTTCTAAAAATGAACTAAGTTTAATTGCCCATGGATGCCAATTTAATTCAACAAGTTTTGATGTTTTAGGCTTCCAAGTGGGAAGCTCAGAATTAGCCTTCATGTTGATCAATTAATGGATTAATCATTGCTAATTTAATGAATAGAATTTTTAAGAGGTAACAGACTGAGTTGCTAATAATTTTAGTGTGAAGGTCAAATCTCTACCTGAAGCCATATAGCCTTGATCTCCCCTATGGTGGAGATTGAGGCTAATATTAGTATTAATAAAGTTATGGGTTAGGAGGGTGGTAACCCTTTAAATGGCATTCTAATAAATCCAAAGCTGACAAATTAAATAAATTTTAGAGTGGAGGAGGCAAGTCCTGGCAGAAATGGTGATTGGGTCAATCAAAGGACGCCAATTCAAATTTGCTGAGCGTGGGAATGATGATGACAAAGAGAAAAGGTGACACAGTGAATTTAAGTCCACCAACCCAAATTGCTGCAATGGGAGAATGTTAAGAGGTAAGATAAATGGAAGCTCAGAAAATCAGAGGCTGTCAATATAAATATACCATGACAGGAGAATATCAAGAACATGGTAAAGTGCAGCTCAGCAAATCAAAAACTGTCAATCTGAATTATTTCAAAAGTGAGAATATTGAGAATAGAGAGAAACAGCAGCCCAGCAAATCAGAAGTTGTCAAAAAAGAATTAATTGAAATTAATTTAAAAGTTTACAATAAGGATGAAACAAAATTACTGAGATTTGATTCATTCTTAAAGTGCAAAAATAAATATGGAAAAGTTTCTGTAACATCTGAGGTCCCTAACAGTCAGTCTAGAATGGGCACAGACAATAATATTGGAAGCCAAGATTTTCAAGGCAAGCCTGAAGATAGAACACTGCCATCAGACTCTGTGTATTAGGAGAGTGTCTATAACTCTCCTGTTTTCAGCATGGTGGTGCACGGTGCACAGAACCAACGCATGGGAAACTAGCCATTAGTACCAAAGTTACTAGAGCCCAGCAGAGGGTGCTGGAGCAATAGTAACTTAAGGGAAAGAGTGCAATCATTAAAAATACCACACCAAAAATGACGCGGTGCACAAAGGGGAAAGGGGTAAGCGTCCCATATTGGAGGGAACCTGGGCAAACCAACAGTGCACTAGGGGCTAACCAGATTGTATGTAAAGTGGTATGGTGAATGTAGCGTAAGACCTCCTCAAAGAGGTCTGCGCACAGGATTGTTTGAAACAACATAAGTAAAAACGGAAAAAATGGGAAAGGGTTAATGTGAGAAGTTGATTAACAAGGAATGTTGGTCTCGAGAATCAAATATAAACAGAGTTAGGGTAATTTGGGGCCTGCTGAAGTGGTCCTATGTACTGATTCACCAATAGGAAAACACTTTCATCCCAATTGATAGAATACGCCAAAATTGACTTCACTAGAGTAATCAATTAAAGTTGTACTCTACCCAAACTTATAATTTTGTAAATGGAATGGGTTTTGAAGCCCTGTTCCTCAAGCAACTGAATCAAACTGTCCACATTAATTATATATCTCGTCCGTTTTAATGCCTGGGCAGACACAAGGGGCTGGGCGTTAGGCACCTCACTAATACCAACCTAGGCATATTTGGCTTGTACCCAGCTTTGGTCTACTGTGCGCCTGAGGTCAGGGAGGGCCTGAAGCTTCACATTATGGGCCTCCTGTCACCCAGCCTTATCCTTGGGTTGGTGCCCATATCATTTCATTCAACCATGAAATTACCCTCTCCTTCTGACGAGGCACAACCCCTCCTCCAGGGTCTTGCGGTAAAGAAAAGTTCTTGTGGGCTGGGGCCAACTTCATTGCAGCAACGGTTGGTTTGGGTTGAGATCCAGCGGTCTGGGGGAAACGCTTATGGAAAGCTTCAATCAGATCTTGAGCATGCACACAGTCACGTGCTGGGACCCAACTGTTCTCAGCAGCATCAAACCCCTTCCAAGATACCAGGTACTCAAGTATTCTCTTAACACAGCGGGAGGCCACTAATTCTTCCACTTCCCACTCTGGCGCCCCATCCATGAGATAGGCCTCAGAAGTCTCTGGTGGGGGGCCCTCAAACAACATCAGTTTGCTCTCACGAAACACAGAGAAGATCTAAAATGAAGGGGAAGATCTAGATGGTATGAGGCATGGCCCGCCTTTCTAACCACGTGGTAAGGGCCAATCCTCTTTGGTCCCAGCTTCTTGCATGGATGCTTGATAGGGATGTTATGAGCATCAAGCATCACGAAATCCCCTTCCTTATATGCTGATTCACTTGGCGTTTACCATCAGCGTTCTCCTTATACACTTGCATTGCCACTTCCAAACTTGTGGAAACCCCCTGGTGGACCTTCTTGATAGTCTTGGCAAAGTCCACCACCGCTTCAACCTTAGATCCACATCTGGGCTCCATGTCAAAGGCGGGGTTAAAGCCATGGTTGGCGAAAAAAGGGGAACTACTGATCAAAGAATGCAAAGTGTTGTAACTAAATTGGGCCATAGGAATATGAGAAAACCAATCTGAATGATCTGCGGCGGTGTAACACCACAGAAACTGTTCCAAGCACTGGTTCACTCGTTCAGTCTGCCCATCTGATTGGGGGTGATAGGCAGTTGAACAGCAAGGGTGAATCTGAAGAGTCTTACACAACTCTTCCCAAAAGATGGAGGTAAACTGGGGACCCAGGTCACTGATATATTCTTGGGCACCCCATGAAGTGAAAACACATGTGTGATGAAGAGTCTAGCTATCTCAGCCGTGGTTATTGTAGTTCTGCAAGGAATAAAGTTGAAAAACTTCATAAAATGGTCCACCACCACCATGATGCATCATAACCATCAGAGACAGGTAATTACACAATGAAATCCTCTGATAGGTAAGTCCAGGGCCCTTCAGCCTTCTGGACTGGTACCAACAACCCCAACAAAAGTTAAAGATTTTGTTTCATCTGGTTGCAGATCAAGCACTCTTTACAATACTGTCCCACCTGAGCAGGCAAGCCCTTCCAATTGTAGGTGCGTTTCATTAACTCCAAGGTCTTTGCTTTCCCAGGATGACCAATGGTGAGTCCATAATGATGGTCCCAGATGATTTCCAGGCGCAATGGTCCAACAGGAACCCATGGGCGCCCCTGAAACCACACCATCTCATCCTTCACGTGATAACCCCTGGATAGGTCCTCTTGATTTGAAGTGCTCTTAGTAATTACCATAGTATATTTGGATGATAACGACTGAGGAGGACTACCTTTCTGAACATACTATATTCCTCCGCATTTTCCAGAGGTGCAAGCGCTGGTCCGTTGGCCAGGGGAGAGGAAAGTTGAGACACAATTTTATTTGAAGGAATCATCACCGGTGTGTTGTGGACTTCTACCTCCTTTAATCAGGAGCTAAAGCAGGGTTGCGGCTTAAAGCATCCTCCAAACAATTATCCTTGCCCTTGGTGAACTCATAAAAAAATGCAAATTGGGCAAGGGTCTCATGCCAACGGGTCTGCCATGGGGTTAGGACATGAGGGGCACGGTAGTACAGCAAGGCACGGTGATCTGTACATACATGGAACGGTTGGGTAGAGCCATGCAAGTGGTGACGCCAATAAGTCAATTTCTCCACCACTGCTAGTAACTCTTTATCATAAACGGCGTAATTCAACTCAGGCAGAGAAATCTTCCTAGAAAAGTATCCCACCAGATGCTCTATCCCATCTTCGCCTACTTGTAACAAAGCTGCCAATATGGCGAAGTTGAAGGCATCAATAGAAACAATGAACTCTTGGGAAGGGTTGACATGGTGAAGGACGGACATGGACAACAGGGTGCACTTCACTGCTTGGAAAGCATTCTCCAAAACGGGGGACCACTGAAGCACCTTGGCACAACTAGCCTTGTATAGGGGAGCCGCCACCTCAGACAGATTGGGTGTGAACTTATTGAGGAACGTACACATCCCTAAAAGCTCCTCAATTCCTTGACTAAGGTGGGGGTGGGCCACTCACAAATAGCATTTTACTTGTCTGGAGTTATCATGTGTCCTTGGTCAAACACGACGTTGCCCAGAAAAGTGACCTGGGACTTGAGAAAATCACACTTGACTATCTTAAGAGTAAGGCTGGCTGCCTTTAACCTCTCTACCACTTGCCTAAGGTGTGCTGCATGAGACTCATGATCAGGGAAAACACCAGGATATCGTCCATGTAGGCAATCGCAGTTACCCCTAACAAGCCCCCAACACTGCATCAATGTGGCATTCAAAGATAGCAGGGGCATTCTTAAGCCCAAAGGGCATGACCCAAAACTGGAAAATCCCTTTTCTGGTACAGAATGCAGTTAACCACTCTTGTCCTTTTTTAATCTGAATCTGATTGAACGCATTGAGTCAATCCAGCTTAGAGAAAAACCTTAGCCTTCTCCACATATAGAGCAATCTGAGAATCTAAAGGGATGGGATGTAGATCTGGTATAGTGACATTGTTGAGGTTCCCATAGTCTATGCATGGGCGTAGAGTACCATCAGCCTTCTCAACAAAGAGAAGTGGGGAGAAAATGGGGGAGATGCTCTGAAAGATCGCGCCTTTGGCTAACTGCTCCTTCACCCACACGTCTAATGCATCTTCCTCCCAGACAGTCAATAGGCAAATGTGAGAAGATATATGCACCAAATCTACAGTGAGCTTGAAGTCACAATCAAACTCAGAGTGATCAGGTAGTGCTTTAGCTGATCCTGCATCAAAGGAAGATTCCAAACCCTCCAAACAAGAAGGTATTGGAACCACCACGGTGGGCTTCAGCATAGAGTCAAGGCTAAAGGTGTGAAGGTGGTGCCAGTGAGGCAAGTCGCCCTTGAGCGTCAGCCTCAGACAAACGAACAACTAGTGTGCAACCATTTTTTAATGTTAGAGATAGGGTATTTTCCTTCAAGTTGATTATAATGTCAAATTTCTGCCACCACTTCACACCCAAGATAATAGCGTACTAGAGGTTTTTGATAGCTTGGAAGTGATCTGACAAGTGGTACTTGCCAACCTGATAGTCCACTGTCCCAATGATTTTTAGAGTGGGAATACCTTGGGACGCCCCTCCCCTAACCATACCACCTGGAAGGTAACTCAGCCCAAGATAGTCGGCTAGGCACTGGTCCATAAAGTTTTCAGTGGCGCCATTATCCACCAGAATAGTGGTGCTGAGTTTCCCTAAAGGGGAGAAAAGGATAGCAGTCAGTAGAAAATACCTGGAATGATCTTTATTTAAAGCCAAAAATGCCAGTAAATTACCATTAAACTCTTCATCTGGAATTAACATGTCACCCTGCCATAATTTTAAATTAAATAATGGAGAGGGATACTTGGCCACTCTTACTACTGAGGCCACATATCCCACCATATCTTCAGCAGGGGCATAAACTTTTTCATATTGTGAACGCAGTTCCTTTTCAACTTCCTGAGTGCTGAAAATCATGGAAGAGGTCAAACGGGAATTTTCTGGAGTGATTTGGTACACAGGAATAGGTTCCTTATCTGAGTCATGAGAGAGCAAATATGGTTCAGGGGTATACATAGTGTTTTTGTTATAAAACACGTTTTTTATATTCAAATGACCCTATTCCCATAACAGCAATAGAATGCCTGACGTTATCCAAGGCCATCACTCCCAGGCCCAGTTTCAAAGATTCCTCCAGCATTGTCTGAATGCGCTGTCAAAGTAAATCCCGTTTATTAAGTTTAAAATTAGTAATTTTAGCGGAAAGTCAGGGAATTACAACTTATGGACCTATAAGCGTCTGTATCCACCTGGTACAAGAACAAAGGATGGGTACTTTCCAGTTTGAGGCAACCATAATAACGATGAGTTGCTCCAACCTTCATGAAAAAGAGGAAACAGCAGTGCGGCTTACCACAGCTGAAGTCCACAGCTGGCGCCCACCATTTGCACTTCAGAAAAGTCTCACACAGAAAAAGTTCGTGTATATAAATTTAAGGGGTTGGTTAACTAATGTAAAGAGAGTGTCTATAACTCTCCTGTTCTCAGAGTGGTGGTGCACGGTGCACAGAGCCAACGCATGGAAGCTAGCCATTAGTACCAAAGTTACTAGAGCCCAGCAGAGGGTGCTGGAGCAATAGTAACTTAAGGGAAATAGTGCAATCATTATAAAAGATACCACACCAAAAATGACGCGGTGCACAAAGGGGAAAGGGGTAAGCGCCCCATGTTGGAGGGAACCTGGGCAAACCAACGGTGCACTAGGGGCTAACCAGATTGTATGTAAAGTGGTATGGTGAATGTAGCGCAAGACCTCCTCAAAGAGGTCTGCGCACAGGATTGTTTGAAACAACATAAGTAAAAACGGAAAAAATGGGAAAGGTTTGAAGTGAGAAGTTGACCAACAAGGAATATTGATCACAAAAATCAAATATAAACAGAGTTGGGGTAATTTGGGGTCTGCTGAAGTGGTCCTATGTACTGATTCACCAATAGGCAAATGCTTCCATCCCAATTGGTAGAATATGCTAAAATTGACTTCACTCAAGTAATCAATTAAAGTTGTACTCTACCCAAACTTATAATTTTGTAAATGGAATGGGTTTTGAAACCCTGTTCCTCAAGCAACTGAATTGAACCATCTGCATTAATTATATATCTTGTCCGTTTTAACGCCTGGGCATATGCAAGGGGCTGGGCGTTAGGCACCTCACTAGTACCAACCTGGGCATATTTGGCTTGTACCCATCGTTGGTCTACTGTGTGCCTGAGGTCAGGGAGGTCCTGAAGCTTCACATTCTGGGCCTCCTGTCACCCATCCTATCCTTGGGGTTGGTACCTACTATCATGTCATTCAACCATGACACTGTGGGAACAAGTTCCACCATATCGCTCATTTAATTTTTAAAAACAAACTGATGAAGGTTCTTAAGGAAACCTTGTATTCTAATATAAACAATAAAAACCTGAAAATCAAAAGTAATTTTTAAAAACCTTTAATCATTTATTGAGTTTTAAAAAAGTACTCTGGATTTTGAATAAAAAAAGATCTATACCTCTGGTTTCAACAAGACTACTACCTCTCTGTATGCCCTCTCTGGTAGACAGACAACCCTCCTAAGCATCAGTATTGTCCTTACCATATCTCAAGGGCTTATAAACATAAATTCATCAAGCCAACAAACTAAGGATCTAAACGTCTCTGCACTATTCTGCTTGTGGGCCCTTGCCTGGCCCTCATGCCAAATTGTTTTGTGGCAATGTGGAAAGATCCTGTTTGCCACATTTATATGAAGTGTGCACCCTATTCCACCCTTTCCTGTGGGCAACTGTAAACTTTTTGGGTTGTTTAATGCGCAGATTGGTTTTAGACTAATAAAAGCACTAGATGCATGGTGACATTTGTTAGGTGAGTCTTAAAAATAAGTGGAAACATATCCACTCTGGCAAAATATACTTGAAAAAACAATAAAGGGACCTTTATTCCCTTCAACCTTTGATTTAGAATAAATATAATTAATATTAGTTGAACTCTAGTTCTTACTAGAAAAAATGGATTTTATAGGCAGAAGGCGGACAACTTTTCAGATAAGTTTCTGAAAATAAACTGATTGGTCTTGTGAAACTTATAACCTATATGATTAACTTCTGATGATGGCAAATGACTTCATCTTAGTTAATCCTCAGCAGTGTAACCTTTCACAAAATTGACAACCATTTTCTTATGTTAGGAATTGTACACAGCTAGTCTGGGGCCATTTCAATTGATTACAACTACTAGCTATCGCCAAAAACAAGCATTAAAAACGCTTAGATATCTATGTAAAGATGACCCTAATCATTCAGCGCTTCTGCTTACATGATTCACTATGGCAATCTGACCATTGGAAATCAAGCCTTCATCAAATTTCTTAATTAACATTTTCAGAGATGATCCCTGACAAAACAATAATTGATACCAATTGTCAGAAAATATCCTTTGGCTAATTACAACAAATATTTTAGTTGGAGATAATCCCTAACAAAGTTTTAATCAAAACCAACCATTTGATTTTATCTTTTGGTTAATTATGACTAGTAATTTAGCTGCCAACCATTGCCAAACAATAGATTGCTTTTAACAACCTTCAAAATTCTAATTGGAAAGTGAGATGGATAATGTGGATGTCATGGTTAAAAAATGACATCATCCTTGGGACTAACGTTAAAGATAAAGATGCTTGCAGGGATGCCAAGAAGATGAAGTTAGCAGGCCTCCCTGACCTCAAGCATACTATAGACCAACGTTGGGTAAAGGCAAATTAAGCCCAAGTTGATTCTATGGAAGCAGCCAAAGTTTGTCCCAGTATGAGAGTAAGGGGCGTTAAAATGAACTAGCTTCCTTACAATGGAAAACAGTTTGCTTCAGTTTTTGGGTTATCAGAGTTTCAAAACCCGTTTGGTCTTAGTATTATCCAACTCAGGTCGGCTGTTTTTACAATCAATCACCCGAGTTCAGTCAATTACTCAATATAGCATTTTGCCCAATGGAAGCGTGCGCCTATTAACACACCTTGGCTTTAACACGCTTCCCCCATTTGATTGTTTTACCAAATTTCTTTAAATTTTCCATGTCAAGACCAACCTTCTCTGTTGGTCAACTTCTCCCCCAAATAAAGTCCATTTTTTAACACCGTTTTATTATGTTATCTCAGATATTCCTGTGAATGGACCTATTTGAGGAGTTCTCAAGCAATGATAACAATTTAATTTGTATGACAGTAAGTCTATCCGCCGATGCATTGTTGGGTCACACAGGTTCCCTCCAACCTAAAACGCCTAATACTTACCCCTCCATGCACCTCAACGCGCCTTTTTGGTTAAATACCCTAGAGATAACCATTCCTTCCTAAGTTACTCAATCCAAGCACCCTCCATGGGGCTTTAGTAACTTTTGTACTATTGACTAGTTTCCTGACATTGTCTCTGTGCACCGTGCACTTCCACACTGGAAACAGGAGAGTTATAGACACTCTCCTTACAGTGGTCAACCAGAATTTCCAAAACATTCTCCCGCTTGGCCAGATTACCCAGTGAGACAGTTTTGCAGAAGCAATAGCTTCTTACCAAGACTTAACTTTCAAACATAGTTCAGAGATCCATCTTTTGGACTTAACCAACTCATTAGTTCCGCGGTCCTCTTCTTGATGCCACCTCTGTTAAGTGTGGTCCTATGGCCTTTTGCCATACCAGGACTACTTGAGCATCATTGCTGGTCATATCCTGGAAAACCTGTACTCCCCCAGGTTGAGCTCTCCATTTTTTTAAAGAGCAGATATTCTTCATTCCTAGGGACTACTCATGATAGGTCTATTTCCATCCCGTCCTGATCCTACCAACATACATTAGTGGCTTGGGACTAATTCTGGCGGACCCAGTTACAACCCAAGATGGCCCTGCCAATGATAGGAGGGAGCAACACCCAAAGATTTAAAGTGCAATAAATTAAAATTAATTTTTTAATATAATTTTTCATTAATAATGTTACTATTTTCTTAATTTTTGTTTTTTTGATGTTTATGTTTTTCTTTTTTGTATATATTTTTTAGTGACATTTTTTTAAATTTGCTATGAACTCGGTTAAATAAATGACCAGCGAGGATATTTATTGATTGTATAAGCATCTGTTGTCAATTTTGAACTTTATTTCAAAATGGCCTATCCATAAGGCATCCAGCTTATTTCAGTGGCCAAATCCATGCGTGTCACAGTAGGATAATTTATTCCTCATTTTTGAATCCTTTTATAGGTGGTCATTTCTTATCATTGTACGTTTTATATTGGATCCTTTTTTGATGGGGTTTGGTGAACTCTTGAGATTGTAAATTGATCATAATGTTGGCTAAACAATTTTAATATTGGTCAGGACTCATCCCCAAAGTTAACTCCAGTGCTAAGTATAGAATTGGCGGTAAGGCGACTTTTTTCCATAGAGAATTCAAAGGGCTTTTTCACAGTTAAGGAATCATAGATGACCTTATAGGTGAATGTCATCAAACTTAAGTACAAAGCCCAAGAAGATGTTTTTTCTGGAACCAGCTTTTGTAATGTAGTGGCTAAAATAGCGTTCACTCTCTCAACTAGTCAATTTGTCTCTGTCCAATATGGGACCAATGTGACTCCATTGATCCCCATTAGTTCGTTCAATTAAGTATGACAAAGGACATAAAGTTTGTCCCATTTATTCAGGATCACTTAAGGACAGCCATGCTGATATATCACTTGATTCAGAATAAATTTGGCAGTATTCATTGCATCAAACTGAAACATAGCCTTGGATTTAGTCCATTGGGTCAGGTGATCAATTGCAACTAAATTATATAGCATTCCTCCAGTGCTTGTGCTTAGAGGTCCCATGACATCTATTGATACTGTATGCAAGGCAAATCCTGGTCGCACTAACTGATATATGGTCACATTTTTGTGTGACTTTTATAGCTGACACTCTGCACAACAGGAAAGGAAATCTGCCATATAGTAGTTTAACGATTCCCAATAGTAATATTAGTGATTGTGCTCTAAAATTTTTTGAGACCACCATGGCTGATGACTTTGTGAGCGGCAAAACTTAATTTGATTTGTTTGGATGGATTATGGGAACAGAAGCCTTCTATGTTCACCAGTTTGAATAACTGTCCGTTCTTTTGTTCTGTTCCCTCCATGGCTTTTTGCAACACCGTTTTAACTTCTGGTGAATCATCCTCCAACCCTCCTTTCACCATTAGTTTGAATAGGTTGTCATCATCATTTTGTACTGCAAGAATTGCTGACAGTTTGGAAATTCATCAACCTTTTGGTTTTTATCCCACCGCAATGTTTGATTTCATAATCAAACTGCCTGCAATTTCAAGGCACATAGTGCTAATCTTTCCTCAAGTTCTCTTAATTTATTCAACCAACGGAGTGATGTATGATCAGTTACAACCTTGAAATTAATCTCATGAGTATAAACATGAAATTGCTTACAAGCGTAGATAACTGCAAGATATTTTCACTCAGTGACTGTATAATTCCTTTCAGACTTGGTTAAAGTACAGCTGACATATACCACTGGGTACTCTTCACCTTGTTTGTCCAATTGACTTAGTCTAGAACCTATTGCCATGAGCAATGCATCTGATTTATATAATAAACGGTCGATTGAAATTCAGATATATGAGTATTGGGCTTGTCATTAAGTATTGCCAAGAATTCATCAAATGATCCCTGGGCCATCTCATTCCATTTGAACCATTTTTTGGATCCTTAAGCAGATGTAATAATGGATCTGCTATTTTTTCAAAGTCCTTAAAAACGGCAATAATAACTGCCATTCCTAAAAAGACTTGGATATCACAAACACTTTTCAGCAAAAAAATCCTCTCAATAGCATCATTTTTTTGTTTTTGAGATTTTTTTACATCCAAATTTATAATGAAGCTCAAATATTTTAACTTTACCTTAAAGAAGTGACAATTTTAGGGTAAATTTTTAAGATTGGCGGCGGCTAATTTTTGAATACTTCCTCTAAGTGTTACAAGTGCTCTGTAAATGTTTGACTAAATACATTAATATTGTTGAGATAAACTAGAACACAGGGCAATTTGAGGGCACATAATATGGTATCCATAGCCCATTGAAAAGTTGCAGTTATTATACAAGCCTTGAGAAATCTGTGTAAGTTAGTAAAGCCCTTGTGACGTTATTATGGCACACTTCTCCTTGTCCTCAGGTGACATATAAATTTGTCAATACCACAAGATGAGATCCATTGCTGAAAAGAAGTTAGCCCCGCCTAAAAGATTCAATGCATCATCAATTTGTGGTAAGGGATAAGAGTATTTTTTCATGATTTTATTAAGACAGCAATAGTTGATTACAACATGGGTTGCCCCATCCTTTTTTTATCAATTAATATCAGACTAGCCCATTAGCTGGATGAAGGCACAAGCAATCTGTGCTCCAACAGCTTTTCTATTTCTTTGGCAACTACTGCCTCAGCTTCTCGGGACCTTTGAATAGTCTCATCTTAATCAGGGCATCTTCATCAGTGTCAAAGATTTATTGGAGTACGTTTTCTGCACACCCTAGATTTTAGTCATTTTGTGCGAAAATAGTTTAATATTGTTAGGTAAAGCCAATACTTCATTTTGCCAATCTTTGGTTAATCCTGATAATTTTTTCCTAAGCAATTAACATATGAATGCTTCCAGCTGAATCTGATAATCATATTTCATCTAAATACCCAAATTAACGGAAAGAATGGGCTCTGTTATAAAAGGATTAACTGAGAGAACGCAACTACTTGATTTTGCTTGATTTCAAACTGGCGTTTTTCTCAGATTGGCAAATAGGATACAAATTTCCCCATGACCAGGAATTAGGAAACCTGGAGCTACCCAAGGTTCAATTATCAATCTTCGCCAGGGAGCCTTGATTTTGACATAATTGCTTAGGAATTTTCAGCGTCCAGTATTGACCACTTTCTGCATCCCAGGAAGTATTATTAATTCCTTTTTTATTGAATTGAAATTCCTCAGTTTTTATTAACACGTATTGGTAAAGGCTGGTTTTTTCCCAAATAGTTTATAACCAATAGGAATAATGCCATCCTTATAAATAATTTTTAAGTTATTTCTGCAATTGAGGGGGGCATCCCCTTTTGATGATAGATCAATAGTAACTTCTGGCCCAATATTGTCAGAGTATTTTCCTTAAAGTCACACTTTACTTCATACTTCCACATGAATCTGGTGCAAATGAAAAAACCATAATTCCTATTAGGTAGAACAATTGATGTCTAAGACACTACTGGGGATCCAAAATGAAGGGGTAAGGCACTATAAGCGCCACAGGAAGTTGATGTTTTGTCCCAGCTGTACCATACTGCTTTTGATGTGCTATATCTGGAAAAATCTTATGACATTTACTAATTTGGTAGACACAATAATGATTGTTGCACCACTATCAATAATAGTCCTTACTTCTACTTGGTTAATCATAATGTCAACATAAGAACGCTCAGAGTATTGGTAAGTATTGTTTACTGACATTATAGCGGCATCAGTTGCCAAATCCAGAGTGTGAATAATTTGGGCTGATATATCAGGAAATGAATCCCAGATGGTAGCAATGGAAATTGAAACGTTAACATCTTCCAACTTTGTTTGAGCAATTTGTCTTGATTGTCAGCATTTCAGGCCTTTACAAACAGCTGATGAGCGTAAGGTCAAGCAACTTCAGATGTAGATTTTGGGATGAATTGCATTTTCTTTTGATGGTTATTTCATGGATATTCAAACCTGTGCTCAGCTGAGGAGAATCATAAACAGGTACATCTACAAACAGGTCAGAGGTATCAATTTCATTAAGCTTTTCTGTGAGAAATGGGCAATCTACATATCTAGATCGTTCCTCATATAGACCACAGGGCCTTTTCTTGACTTCTTATAGCTATTGTTTTCCTGAACAAAGTTCACCTGATCCTTTGCTTTCTTAGTCTAGCACTGGGCAGCATAGTGTCCAGTATTTCCACATCTTTTGAAAGTGATGCGCAGTGCATTACTAGGCCATTTTGGACCATCAGGTTTTTTCCCTATTCAATTGGGGGAATCCTTTTTGGGCTCAGAATTTTTTTTCCAAATTTGATCTAAAAGGCAGTTGATGTTTTACCCTTTAATTTTGGTGTGTCAAGAGTGTAGGCCAATTATTTCAGGTGCACCACCATTTGAGAAGTAGTATTGTTGGTGAAGTTTGACGCCATGGATTAATGTAAATCCTGATAAGGTTGGAGTGCTGCCTTCATGGTGAGCAAGCTTCAAAATTGCTCAGGTTGGTAGCTCCCATCATGATTTGCGCTTCTTCATAGAAATGGTCAGCAAATTGTCCTAAGGTTTCATCTTTTCAGATTTTTATTCCCATGAACTTCTGCTTTTGGTTAGACATTTGTTTAGGGCTGCCAAATTCCTTTATAATCGCATTTTTGCCTCATTTTATGACTAATTTTCCAATTGCAAAATGGGGTAATACCAAGTTTAAAAAAGTAGTATTTAAACAATTTGATATAATTAACAGCTTTTTGGCAATCACTGCAATTGAACATGGTCATTTAAACAATCTGAAGAAAACCGGGGCATTCTCTTAATGAAAGGGTGGCAATTTTGGTCAGGCAAAATTTCTCAGTTTCCAAAAGCTCGTTTGCAGGACGAGCAGTGTGGCTAGCCATTCTATAACCAGTTGATGTGTTGTCAGGGGTCATCACAAAAATGGCAACATAGGCACTGTCAGGAGAGTGTCTGTAACTCTCCAGTTCCCAGCAAGGTGGTGCGCAGTGCACAGCCACAATGCCAGGGAACTCGTCATTAGTATTGTGGGAGGCATAGTCTTACAGAAAAGGCTAGAGCGGAAGTAACACAGGAATAGGGTGTTCAACGTGGTATATATTAATAAATATCAAACTAACGACAAGACTTGGAGGGACCCACAAGGAATCCCATAACCAAAAAAAGATCTGTGCTGGAGGGTTTGGGATCCTCAGTCTGGAGGGGACCAAGGAGGTCCAACGGTGCAATTGATCATGTAGATAATTGTGTGAAAATATAACGGCTTATGTTGTTATTGACCCCACGAGGAGGACCATGCAAGGTTTGACCCAGTAACTATAAATTTAAAAAATGTGAACGAATAGGAAATTTTATTAGAAGATTATTAACAAGGAGAATTGGTCTTGAGAGTCATACTTTAAGCAAGGGGAGGTGAGTCGTCAATTGTGGAAAATGGTTTCAAGCCTAACCAAACCAATTGGCGCACCCCACCATTGGCCAGGATACTGTAGCTCAAGATCAAATGAACTCAAATGATTGATTTATAAGCTGAGCTATCCCAATTTGGAAATGTTGTAATTAGATGGGGCCAAACTCCCGTTCTATGAGCAATCAAGCTGTCATTGTTAAGAAGGTAACTAGTCTATTTTAACGTCACTGCCACAACGTAGGGCTGGGCGTCAAGAACTTATCTGGGCCAACCTGGGCATATCTGTCCTGCACCCAAAGTTGGTCCAAAGTGTGCTTTAGATCAGGGAGGTCCTGCAGCTTGACCTTTTTAGACTCCAAACATTCAGCTTTGTCTTGTCAATTGGTTTCCACAATTAAGCCATGTAAATATGACAGGCACTTGACATATTTTATGTAGGTAAATGCTCTATATATTGCTTTCATCTTTGTCTAGGTTCTGGTTTTCAATTTCAGTTTACACATAAATACAAGTACATTGATGTTTTTCTGATTCTTGCACTTGTTTCTGGAGCTGCTCATGTTTCTACTGTAAATGCAAATTTTTCCCAGCCTCAGCTTGAAATGCTACTTTGATTAGGACAAGATCCTTCTCTACTTTAAGTATTTCTGCTTTAACTTGTTTATTTCCCAAATAACTCATTATTAACTTCAATGACAAGGTTGACATCTTCTTCCACCTTAGTAACGCAATTCTCTGTTCTGGATAACTTGGCCTGAGCCACCAACATTAGAGTGGTCTGATTCACACTCTCTAGCTCATTCCATAGCCGCTGAGTCTCACCCTGAACAAAGGACATGGTGGTATTATTTGATAAGACTCAACTACGCCCCTGTAATGAGCATCAAGTGTAAACCTTTTGGGTAGTTTACTGCATAGGTTATTTGTAGAACAATAAAAGCACTAGATGTATGGCAACGACTAGTAGGTTGAGTCTTTAGAATAAGTGGCAACGAATCCACTCTGGCGAAATGTACTTGAGAAACAATTAGTTACCTTTATTCCCTTCTATATTCAATTTAAAATAATTTTATAATTAATATATATTAGTTGAACTCTATTTCTTATTAAAAATGTATTTTATAGGCATAAGGCAAACAACTTTTCAGATAATTTTCTGAAAATCAACTGATTGGTCTTATGAAACTTATAACCTATATGATTAACTTCTGATGATGGCAAATGACTTTATCTTAGTTAATCCTCATTAGTGTAACCTTTCAAAAAATCGGCAACCATTTTCTTATGTTAGGAACTGTACACAGATAGTCTGGGGCCATGTTAACTGATTACAACTACTAGCTATCGCCAATATAAGCGTTAAAAATGCTTAAATAGCTTTGTAAAAACGACCCTAATCATTCAACGCCTCTGCTTGAACGATTCACTATGGCAATCTAACTATTGGCAATCAAGCCTTCATCAAATTGTCTAATTAACATTTTCAGAGATGATCCCTGACAAAACAATAATTGATACTAATTGTCAGAAAATATCCTTTGGCTAATTACAACAAATATTTTAGTTGGAGATAATCCCTGACGAATATTAATCAAAACCAACCACATGATTTTATCCTTTGGTTAATTATGACTAGTAACTTAGTTGGCAATCATTGCCAAACAATAGATTGTTTTTTAACAACCTTCAAAATCTAATTGCCAAGCGAGATGGATAATGTGGTTAACTAAATTATCAACAACAACAATTCAGTTTAATGAGGGAAAACATGCCTGCATTTGATCTTGTTGATCTATCGTGACAACCATCCTCCTAGCCCAGTTATGATCATGGTTATCATCCCATCCCCAGAAGGCAGTGAGTTACCCATCTATTCACTTCAAAGGAAACCTGAACTGGATTACTCTCAGAAGCACTCCATGCTAAAACCTCAGGCAAGATTTCCAGTTCCTGCAACCCGCATTCCAGCCACCAATCACACATACTCTATATTGCTCACCCTGCCAAGAAGGACCTACAGGAACCCATGTTGACTAGCTGGCTGTATTCTCAGAAGATCAAAAACCTGTGATGGGAAGTAATTCAGTTATCGCCAGCAGGCAGATAAAATGTACCTGGCTAAAGCATTTCTAAGGCGCCCACATCTGCATCAAATATTATAAAACTCAAGACAAGAATTACTGCCACCACTGCCACCAGCAAGGATCTTATCTTAGAGGGGAGTGTTGTGATGATCAAGTCTTTGCAAGATTGCCACATTACCTTTATATTCACCTATAGGTATATAAAGGCCTTAACTAACTATTTTGATGGCGATAATAATTGCAAGCTGTAAGATAAAGGAATTTGAATGGCTAATTTAACAGATGAAGCTCTAAATGGCGGAGAATTGTCAGAAGTTGAGCAGATCAAAATGGGGTAATAATGATAAACTCAAAATTGAGAAAAATTATCCAATGCCTCTAATCCACTTGGCGTTCAGAAGATTTTACTGAAGAGGTTGGAGCAAATTTAGGAGCCTTGAAATTTTAAAAAAATGAACAAATTTGGGAGTAAGGCGAAAATTAATAAATTTTTGGGTTATTGAATGTGAGAAAACTCATCCAACGCCTTGAGAATCCACTTGGCGTTCTGAAGAGTTTACTGAAGAGGTTGTAAAAATTTATGAAACCTTGAAAAATTATAGTAAATTGAGCAAAATTGAGAGCAAGGTGAGAAATAATTGATTTTAGCAAAACAGAATGTAAGAAAACTCATCTGACGCCTTGAGAATCCACTTTGCGTTCAGAAAAGCTTACTTAAGAGGCTGGAGTAATTCCAGAGGCTCAAAATCCACCATATCACCCTAAGAACCTTGCAAAGTTCATGGCAGCAACCAAACTTCCACCACTATAACTAATCCCAGCAGGAGTTTTTAATCTTGATATTATATTTAATATATTAATTTTTCTTATAAAAATCCATAATTTCCAAACTTTTAATTTTATATGTAAATTTTATTTGAGGTGGACCAACCTGGGGGATGATACTGCACTGATGAGGGGAAGTGAAGAAAATGGGAAAGGAGGATAAACCCAGAAAACCTCCATGTGCAGCATATGATAGGCCAGGAACTCCATGGACCGCCTTTGCTATTTGCTATCTCAGTTTGGGGCATTGGTGCGCAACAACAACACAGAGTAATCATCCCCTACCCAAAATTAATCTACCAGGATTGAACTTGGGAGAAAGTGGTAGAGGGTCCATATTCTACAACTGGGGCATCCTCCCCTCATAATTTCCAAAATAAACTCTTAAAATTCTAAAACCAATACCTTTTATAATCTTCAAAATTTGGAACTTTGAACATTGTAAGGAGCACTCAAGGACTCAAAAAGGGTATTAATTTGATGATGCTGCTCCTTATGGATAAAAATTTTCTGTGTCTATACAGTTTAGGAATATCTTTGTTAATGCTGTTCCTTCTAGAACGCCAGTGTAGCCAACAAATCCATAATTTCACTTAGGGTGCTATTACTTGTTTTGGGGCTCAGATTATAGCCTTATGAATAAACAATACCAAGCACCCATTAAAGAGTTTTTATTTCATCATATTTAGTTTACTAGACTTGCAGGTGCAATAACCACAACTTAGGGATCTTTTTGATGGAAGTTGTGACTAATAACATGTTGAATGTTGCAAGTCAATGAATAAAAGTTGGATTATTCTCAGGAGGCTAATGCCAATGATTTCTAATAAGTGGGAATTAATCTCTGAGAGTCATATTTATAAGTTTAGTATCCTAATAACACCTTTTGTTGTCATTACTAGTTTTTTGAGTAAATTGTTTAGTTTTTTGATTAGAACTTTTACCTGAACCATTTCCAGATCATAATGTGATTCCTGTCCTCAAACAGGAAGCAATTATAACGCATAAATAATAGCCCATGAACCTGCGTAGCTACAAATGTTCAATAAGTGGTGCTCACTACAGGGCATTTTTGAGCTGAAGTTATTTTAACAGAAAAATATTAAGTAAAAAAATCTAAAAGTATCTTGGAGAATCATCCAGTCAAGAGAGAAATACCTTAATTGGGACATATAATAGTAAAAAAATGTGGAAATTCAAGAGCAGATTCCTGTTTTGGTAAAACATTTGAAAAATAATGCCAAATGAAATCTCTTATCTGATTTAAGCGTTAGAATAACGAGCTTTGAGAACTAGAAGTTAAAGATTGAAAGTCAAACTTAAAGCCATGGGATGAGAAAATTCTTAAATGGTTATCCAATTTGGAAAAAGTAAAACCACTGTCAGGCTTCGCCCTAGGTTAGGTGAAGCCTCAACTTATGGCTCTCAACTTGTTTATTATTCCCCTAACTTAAGTTTACAAATATTATTAATCTAATTATTTTATGATGCTTTCTCAGACCTAAAGCCCAAAAACATCATCATTGATAATCAACCGATTTTTTTGTCAGTCCTAAGGACCAAAATCATTAGTAATTTGTATTACCAAGCACTGAGCAATTAACCATATTAACAAAAAGCTCTCTACCAGGCTAATACAAGATAAGTCGTCACAATTAGTGTTCCACTGGCCAATGAGATAAGGAAGAATGCCCAAACCAACTTTTAACATCTTGATAATAAGCAAGAGTTATAATCAGTGTTTAGCTCTTCTATTCACTCCCTTATTCCACTTTATGCCACTTTATGCCTTACTACCTATTGGCTTATAAAAGCAGATAATAGAAAATACTTAACTGTGTTACCATTATTTGATCTCAGTCCATCCTTCAATAATGAGTCCTGATCTACTTCAACTCTGAAAGGGACTTTGTATCACATCCTGCATTCCTAAAATCTCTTTCACCCTCAAAAGTGGTATTCATCTATCACTAATCAAATTCCTGATACTTTTTCTGGTACTTTACATGGTACCATCTTTTTATTTAGTAAAGCTTATTCCAAATTTTAATCTTTTATAGATTAATGTGCATATTACATTTCTTTACATGTTTTCTACAATACCATTAGCGGTCATGACCCAGGATAATTACCATATATGCAGACCCTACTGAAGTAAAAGTGCCTAGCCATTGCCTCTCATAAGCCATTCCGCTACCAAGTGCCATCCTAAAGAGATCCAAAATATCTGTTTCTTTTATGCCCAACCAAGTTGTCCACCCTAGGCATCTACAAGTACCAAATAGATTATATTTGGCTTGTTGCCAATAGCAGCAAGCCCAAGATCTGGTGCCACTACAGGAGAGCTCCAAGTTGCCACTGTGAAAATGTCAATATTCCATAGGACAATATATTTATCCGCTCAAGAAATTAAAGCAGGGCGAATCAGGATAAGAATGAGCATCTATAACTTGAGAATATAAGAAGTACCTACTGCTGGTATTATGAGAAAACTTTATCCTACCTGGATGTCACATATGCTATGGACTTTTTGAGCCATGGACTAAAAGAAATGATGAAGATAGCAGTGGATATAGTGATATGTGAATTGAATGGATATGCAGTGTGCAATATTGTGAAAACAGCTTGAGATAATAAAGGATTATGCCAAATATGCAAAAAAACAAATTTCAGAGGTGATTATAAACTAATAAATTATTGTATCAGCAGTAGAAGAATTAGTGTAATATGTTTTTATTTCCAATTACTATCACTTTTAATAAATTTTAATTCAAACAGAAAAATTATATAATCAATACCAGGTGAGAGAGCAAAATTAATAAAGTAAAGAATTTGGCGAATGTGGTAAAGGATAGTGGACCTAGATCTGCATCACCCAAAGGCATTAAGCGCACAGGAACAAACGAAAATAACAGTAAAAACAAAAACCTGAGGTGGCGCACCCCATTGGTTTTGTGAATTTTTTTAGTAAAGTACTGCAGTTACATGGAAGTATCCCACTCGCAACCACTGTTATTGGTGGAACATGGGATATGTGTATTCTTGGGCGTAGAGACACCAACAATATGGGAAAAGTTTGGCGAAGTTTAACTTAAATTATTCCTGCATGAAGTGTACTTATCAACCCAAACTATCCGCAAAGGTTGGGTAGATCTTGGGTTCAAAACAGCGGAAGAAGCAAATGAAGTAGTGAAGGTCAGAGTAGTGCTCAACCTTCCCAATGGTCAGCATTTGGTATCAACCAAACGCACAATTTGGACAGAATCCAAAGACACTTTTATAATTTTTGACCACCTTCCAACTACACTGGAGCGCACAGTAGTTAAAAACATCTCCAGGAAGGCTTGGAAGCCTATAGAGAAATTAAACAATTCAAAATGCAAAGATTTTAGTAATGCTGACCCTTAACACTGGGAATGCAATTGCAATCATTTCCCCAAACCAGGTGGTAGTGGAGTATATCACAAAAATCCCCCATATCACATCCTTCACTATGATGGGAAAAATCCCAACCTACTCTGCGCAACAGTGGAGAGCGCACCCCCATATACAATCACTGCTAGGCCTTTGGACACAAGATTCATGATTATCCCATAAAAGAAGGCCTAAGAGAAATGGAATTCTGTGAAGAAGAAATGGGAAAAGATGACTCAGAGTACACCAAAATCACAGACACCATAAAAGCATTCAACTGGGGAGAACATGGACAATATAAAATAATTGACCCAATTTACCTAAAAGAACAAAAAATGGCCAAACAAGCTCGCAAGTTATCCATGGCCAAGGCAAAGGCCTTGACAGAATCATCCATCTCTCTGGAACAGATCCAGGAAGACATGTATGAACTTGAATAATGAGCCAATCAAATCCCATGGAAAACCAAACAATGAATCCAAACAGAATGGATTTAGTGGTACCTGATTTGGAAGCAAATGCAGCAAAACAGGGGTTCAGCACACCCCCTGAAATTGTGGAGCACAACCCAATCAGAAGCAAAAATCAACAATGGAATGCGTAAAATAAAAATGTGGCCAATAAGAGCACACAAGTGCACCGCAATGATATATTGAAAACCAGAAAAGTCAAGAGAGTAGCAAAAGCAGCGGTAATAAAATGGGCAGAATACACCCCAACTCCTACTCATAGTTATGCTCTATGCACCAAAGATGCAATGAAGAGAAATGAGGGCGAGGGGTAGGGTCAGGGGGCCCTGCTAACCACTCCTGGGGCACATCAGGCATCTTAGTAGAGATAGGGATGCTGAACATAGCGGATCTCAAGGCATTAGCTTCCTAGGCCAAGATGTTGAGTCTCCTGCAAAATCCACCTATGGATATCCTGGCAGTGCAGGAAACCTACTGTTCATAGGGTAAGGAGGAGGGATGGGAAAACATGCTCCTCTCAACTATATCTAATTTGGTCACTCCACTGTGGGGTGATAGTACATGTGAACTAAAAAGTTAAATTCATTAACAAAAGTCATTCTTAATTGGCCACATACTAGCCGTTACTTTCTCATGGCACAAAGAAGTGCACACAATAGCCAGTGTGTATGCACCAAACTGTGCAATGGACAGTCAAGAGTTTTTAGCAGCTATAACACAACTCCATCCTCCTTCAAACACTTTCATCATGGGAGACATGAATTTCTGGATCAACCCAGATACTGACCAATGGCCACACACAACGGAGTCACCAAAAGGGCAAGTGGAACTTCACATGCTAAAGGCCACCCTGGGACTATATGACCCACTACCTAAACGGGCACCTCCTACAGAACATGACACACCCACATGTGCACAACGGTGTACTTATATCTATGTCACTGATAGACCTAATACTCACACCATTAATTTTCTGACACCAAATTCATAAATTCAAACTACAAAAATCGAATTCTCTGACCATCATCTAGTTTCAGTGTCCTTCACACCAGCGGAAACAACTACCTAAACACCCAGGTGTTGCAGAATACACCCATATAATTTAGCCAACTTGGGAATTTAATTATGGGTAAAGAAATATACTCAACACGGGATTTTAAAACACCTTTTGTTCAGACCCATTAATCACCTGGGAAAATTTCAAAAAATCAACAACACAACAGATTACACACACAGCATCAGGAAGTTACAGGGCAGCTTCAGCCATCATAAAACACACCTTGGCAGAAATCAATCACCAGGAAAATTTTGTCCTATGCATAGGATATAGCCCTGGATGAGGATGAAAATGGGCAGAGGTTTCTGCTCAGCTAAACACCCTGATACATGAACACCAACACTAAGTTGGGGTTCAATATAAAGCAAAAAACCTAAAAGATGATTAAACCTGCTCAAGCCATTTTTCCATCAATTTTTCGCCCAAAAAATATGATAGCCTTTACACAAGCCTGACAACTGGACAAATCCATAGCAGAAACACCCAAAGAAGTTGCGACTGAAGTACACAGGTTTTATACAAATTTATATAAATCCAAACCAGTTGACCCACAAAAATCAAAAAAATCTTAGCAAACGCACATATTGACACTGAAGCTCAAAACAACAATTTAATTAACCTAATACTTTGTGAGGAATTATGGGAAGCAGTACACGGTGCACTAAGAGGGAATTGCCCTGGACCTGATGGGATTCTATATAAATTTTATACTAAATATTTTACTAACACATCTGATATTCTTTTAGCTTCCATAAACAAGTGCATTATGGAAAAATGCCTCTACCTGGAGGCAAAGAAGCATACACTGTCACTCTATTCAAAAAAAGAGGTAGACTAAACCTATCTAATTGGCACTCAATTTCCCTAACTAACACTGGCGCTAAAATATTCTCAAAAAATATGGCCAAACGATTAGGGGAAATTGCAACTGATGTGATATCCTGATCACAATATAGGTTTTTCCCAAGAAGATCCGTATGGGACAGTGTTCACACAGTTGCATATGTCTGCCAATCTAAAGCCTCTGGAGTGCTTTTTTTAGATTGACAGAAGGCATATGACAGGGTGAACTGGACTTACCTCAGAGCCTGCCTTCAAAAATTCAAACTCCCAAATAGGTTCATAAACTGGGTGATGTTGTTGCAGAGTCAGCCACCATGGCTGTGTGTGGAGCAGGTTTTTTTTAACTAACCCAGTTTTTTCACAGAGAGGACTCAAACAAAGGGACCCTCTAAGCCCTCTACTATACAATTTTAGTCTGGATCCCCTAATCCGGAATACAAATGCACTTCTCAATGGAATCAATGTCTATGGTCAACCACCAGTCAAAATGATGCTTTCACTGATGACTGTGAGGTGGGTATATCCAACGACAAGGATGCTCATAGAATTGAGAAGAGAATACATGAATATTCATCCATAAGAAACGCATCACTTAACACTGAGAAAACGGAAATCATACTCCTGGAGAAATATCAGACCCATTGGACGCCATCTACCCTGGGCCAACAAACCAATACAACATCAAGACTCCTCACCAGACATATGAGGCAAAGATCATCAATTACTCACTGGAACTTCCCTTCACCACCAAGCTGGCAGCTGGACCTGTCCATCACTTGGAAATATGGTTGGAAGCAGAAGGTTACGCCAACTCCATGTTGAAAAATCAACTTCTAGATAAAATAACAAAACGCATTGCCTCCTTACATGGACGTCAAACAGGTCTAACAGGAAGGGTCACGATAGCCAACTCCATGATACTATCAATTATATGGTCTATGGCACAAGCAATTGCTTTCTCACCGTCTTTTTTAATACAATTTACGCCTTAATACAGGGATGGCTTTAGTCCAACCATAACTCCCCTGTACGACTTGAAACTCTATTTGGCCCTAAGTGGAATGGAGGTATGGGGCTAACTAATTATGTAGAGCAAGCGACCCATATACTAGAATCCTAGATAGCTCAGATGACTAGTCCAGATCTTCCTGATATACATTGGGCCAGAACAGCAAGATCTAAATTTACACGAGCACTCATATTAAGAAACCCAGATCATCCAAACACATTAATCAAGTATCTGGTGTCTCATCCTTCAGCTGCAGGATCACATGGCACTCCTGCACATTATAAACGAATACTTCTAGCCATGAGAAGAGCAGAGTGGAATATTCACATATGTGGCCAGATCAGTCACCGAGGATGCCCAAGGCTAACTCACAGACAGGAAATTAATGGCCAATTAGTCACATATAACATAATAAGCAGAAATACGAGTTCCATAGCCAGGATTGATTAACTGGACCATATGGATATACCATACAGCCTGGAGACCCAAAGAAGAGTCTGGAGATACACACATCACACACTACTTCAACCCAGGATATTAGCACATGTGTGGAGATGCATGAGGAGAGTATATCACACAGCAGAATGATCAAACGCTGCCCACTCCTCATGCACAATATGTGGCCAATATGGAATCCTAGTGCACCGTTTAGAACAATGTCCAACATTAGTAGCTATCTGGAAAGAGGTCATGCGCCTATTCCGCCAAGACAATGGCCAATCATTTAGTTTGGCTAGGAACACGTTTGCTCTCAACATGGAGCCACCTATCCATCCATCCCTAAGGGCGTAGATAGTAGCAATAGCACTATGGACAACTGCATACTACAGTACTGGAGTCTTTTACAGGAGCAACGCCTACCCTCTAAGAGGCCATTAATCTTTTTATTAACATATATTGGAATATTTTTAAGCATGGTTGTTTGGAAACATGAACCCACGTAACAGAAGGACAATCAATACATGGTTCCACATATGGTTCCTAAAAATTGATTCTTTCCTTCACTCATGCTGCATCCAAGGATAAGTCAGCATAACCCTCTACCGTCCTAAACTTAATGCCTTGGAGACAACAAGAGAGGCTTTGAACCCTCTGGGGTGTTTTTAATTTTTCACAGTTAATTATTATTTTTATCCTCACTATATTGGAAGTGTACATCCCCTGGTCGACCTTCCTCAAATAAACAGATTTAAGATTTAGTGTGATATATGAAGCTATTAAATTTGATACTTTTATTCCAACGCTGGAGCAATTTTTAAAAGAGTGTCACCAAAGCTATCCACCTATCTTAGGAAAAACTGGGTTAAGTTACTTAAATTTGAGTTTTTAATAGCCAGCAAACTGCAAGCTGCTACCAAAGCTAAATCCCAACAAAATAGTGATGAAACTATTAATTCGCCATGCTCTGATATTCCATGCTGATCTGAAAATGAAGTCAGAGCAGCCACCTGATTGCCTCATTGCCTTTTCCAGATCTATGCATCAAAGCTACAGCTCTACAAGAAAATCTTTTTCTAAAATTTGCAGCTGAGATGGATTCTCATAACACAACAAATAAAGCAGCTGAATCAAATGACTTCTTTGCTGTTTTGTTTCCCAACACCATGCTTTCAGCTACTTAATCAGTCCAGCTGACCCAAATTCTTTGGCGCCAGATTTGTTTTCCTTATCTAAGCTACTAAAACCATAAAATTATCAAAATAGGTTAGCTGAACCAAGTAACTCAAGACCAAATCACTCGCTTCTACTGTTTTACTTTATTTAATGGCTTTTATTTATCATAGTTTTATATTTTTTATCAATACCTTAGGATTTCCTGCCAGCGTCAGAGAATTAAGATTCCCTAAAAATTGACAAATTTTAAAGGATTTTAAAGAGATACCACCTGACTACCTTGAAATATTAGTGAAAAGTTATTCTCAAATTCAACTGCCATCGCCAACCTGCCAAACAATTAACCTCTTTTCTCTTTGCAACCTGAAGTTTAGAGCCAATATAATTGCATTTATCTCCTCACCTTTAATCTCACCCTCTCCTCTCAATGATTTGAGCTCCACCTCCACCAAATTGGCAAATCAATCTAAAAACCCCAACCACTTTGAGATTGATGCACCATGTTCTGACCATCCATCATTTCCAATCATATTGCTGACACCTATAACAATAAGGGAATTGGTCACTTCACTACTTAGCCTTCTCATAAATGTGAGTACACCCTCATTGATCCTGAAGTAGACGCTGAGGTTTCTCCCTAAATTGGATCGCTTCCTCCAACCCTAAAGCAGCTTTTGAACTCAACTTCAGGGCCAGTTGACAATATCCATACAGCTTCTTTATTCAGCTTTTTTGCTATTTTTGCTCCAGCTCCTCTATATTTTGTTGTTGCTCCCATCTACCCAAAATGTCAGAATGCTACCTATGATTCTCTATACCTTGTCTACCTAGACTCTCAAGCTGGACCCACCAACTGTCTTGGTAAAAAATATATGACTTTAAGAATTATAACGCTAAATCTTATTTAAAACTAAGCCTAAGCCAAATCATCCCTTCAGTTTAACGCTGAAACTAAGCTTGCAATTCTTAATTTGTGCCACAACCAAAATACTTTCACTTTGATATTTTGGATTTTACCTTGGAATTTACAACTTGACACCTCCCAAACTAAGTTTTTATATCCATTAATGCAACAATCTTCCATGGGTTGGGACCATCTAGTACTAAAAAAAAATGCAACAATCTTCCATCCTACAAGAAATCTTAGACAAAAAATTGAATGTAAAATGTGTAACTGTTATTTCAAATTAAATTAGGGCTATAATCAAGATTTCTCATTTTTGCTGTCATGTCAAAAAGAAAAAACAAGCCAAATGCTTTTTTTTGCTATATCAATCATTGCCTTAGACCCATTGAACCAATGCAGTCTGACCAAAGTTTTTCCTTGCCAGTTGCCATGGAGAACCTCTATCTAACCAAGATTCTTGACAGGTGGTTGCACCAACCTAGGTATCCCATCCTCTTTAAAGCCAATCTGGTCAAAGAGATCAAAATAAATTTGATGTCAATGAAAGGATTTGTCATACCACTGACTACCCAAAGCTTGTGATATGGAACAAAACCTCATGCACTAGGCCAATATATGACCCAATTGCTTAAATTTATTTCATTCATCCCAACTCTGGTAGTTTGGGACCCTACCAAGGCTAGTTGCCCCTAGAAAAAACATTTTCATCCCCAGTTGAGGCTTGGAGGGGGCTTTGTTGGGCTTTAAACTAGGTAAGGTGAGGCCTCAAATTATGGTTCCTGATTTTCATATTATATCCCTTGGCTTTGATTTGCAATTATTATTTACCTACTTATTGGTTGCTGCTTTCTCAGGCCAACAGCCTGATAACATTATTATTTATTGACTGATGCTTTAGCAGTCCTAAAGCCCAATGTCATTAGTATTTTCATATTTTTAAGAACTGAGCGAATTTTCACATTAACTCTGAGCTCTCTATCAAATGAATTTCCAGCTAAAGCCCCAGTTAGTGCTCTTCTAGCAATTATATAAGAAAGATTACCCAAACCAACTTGATATCATTTTGATATCAGCACAAAGTTATACTAAGTGCTTACCTTCTTTATTCACTTCATTGACCACCTTATTCCACAGTATACCTTATTACCTATCAGCTTATTTGAAGAATATAATAAAAACCACTTAAATTAGTTACCTTTATATGATTCAGTCCAGCCTTATTAATGATTACTGATCTACTCCATCTCCAAACCTGGACTGTGCCATCACCCCCTACATTCATGAATTTCCTTTCACCCCCAAACGTGTTATTCACCCATTAATCATCACATTATTTATACAATTCTGGTACTTTTATTATTATCAATTTAATTATTAAAGATTATTCCAAGCTCTAATTTTTATATTAGCGTATATCTTTATGTTTCTTTGCATAGTCTCAGCAAAAGCGTTAGCGGTCATAACCCATGATAGTTGCCATATATACTAGACCCTTTGAATTGAGTGTGACTACCCATCGCTCTTAAAAGTTATACTGATACCAAGTGTCATCCTGAAGATAGTTATAATATCTGAATAAACTATACCCAGCTTAGTTGTCCAACCTAAGCATCTACAAAATTTAATAAATTATCTTTGGCTTGTTGCCAATAGCAGTAAACCTAAGAGGCTCTTCAAAGGAAATGATGATGGAACTAAAAAATTGACTGGTTCACATCAAACAATACTAATATTAGTATCACTTGTGAGGCACTCCAAAAAGGCCCACCTATTAACGACGTTTCAAATTGGATGTAATATTCTGGCAACAATCCCCTTAAAGTGACATATTCTGGCCAACTATTAAACTGCATGAATTATAAATTAATTTTGCCCCTTCATTTTTCACACTTTTTTAAGATGACATGATTGGATGTGGAGAATGAAAAAAAGGATAACACCGTGATCAGCTTTCTGGATACATAAAACCAAAATTTTATTTTATCAAGATTAAACGCTGGTGAATGGACATATATGAAAACAAAGAATGTCATTATGGGTGAATTTGGTAGCCCTGAACCCATTGTCAACTGGAAATAGGAATTTATAGGACTTTATTTGAAAAAGGATGAAACCATTAATTGTTTTGCCACTAAGTTTATCAAAAAGCTCACATACTCACTGTGGTAGGTTCATTAAAAGATTTTGATGAGCTTATTGCAATGAAATTGACACTTTGCCCTATAGAGATCTGCATTGGGTTATGATTTCAACTTTGATTTTCAATACAAAAATCAAACATATAATAAAATTATACAACTTTTAGGGTAACATTTGATACCCCAGACAAAATTACCGAAATTCCAATAAAGAAAGTGCCAACAACACTGAAAACTTTACTGATAACATCATAGTAGTGGCCAATACCAATTACACTAATAGTTCAATTTATAAAACCCAGATCAGACAATGTAAAAATTGACTCATCTGTCTTTTTGTGACTGAAAGGGCCATTAGTCACAGTTTCATAACTAAATAGGACATAATAATGTGGTTGTACCTAATAACAATCAAATGTCCTATGAGGGAAAAGAACAGGCGGATTAGACTAGGAACAGACTATTTCCTCATATACTCAAGTTCCAACTGATCTTTAAGGACAGCTAATTAGTGTAACAATTTAGACCTTTTTATGGGTGATTCTCACAACCCTTCCAATATCATGAAGTGTTTAAGAAATGGATATGCATTACTCCTTTAAAAGAAAAGATAACCAATTATTATATAATTGAAGAGGTGATGCATCCATGCATGAAGCAGATCCAAGACAAGCAAGCGCATATGGAGATGGATATTGTGCTTTGGACAATGTCAACATAATGTTTTCTGTGACAACCATAAAGAATGAATTTCTAATCTGGCTGAACAACTTTTCCAATCCATTGATTTGGCTAATAATGTTGATACTTTGCAAGTAAATATCATTTTCCAGAATTTCAATTGTATTTATGCCAAAATTTTGATAAAATGAGTGAAGGTTTAGACAATCATTGACAGTGGAGATACAATTAAAAACTGTCTCTAAAAAGTTTGTAAAAATTAAGACTCCAACTTGATCTGGACCATTTTGAGATTTACAGAACTTTGGGCCTACAAATACATCTAGGGGAGCATATAGCGCTTTGACTCTACATTTATCACTTATCACAGCACTGGCAATAATTTTACCAAAGCAGAAATATGAGATATTCATTGACACTGACCTCATGTGATATTATGGGGTTTGGTGTAAATTTAAAAAAAATACTCTCAAAATTCTTGGGGAAATGTTGAGTTTTTTGAAATGCCCACATCATTCACCGTTATTGGATTAAAATCAAATATCTGTTTTACCCCAAGGGGACAATTTATTATAATAAAACCCATAGCAGATGTGGGAGTTATCATTATTTTGGTAAATTTGTTTAGTTTAAATCCCAATAGGTGTTAACTAGTTGCTGTATTTGATTCCAAATTAGTGTTAAGGTTCCATCAGGAATGATCCCTGACAATGGCTGCAATTTTTTATTAGCTTAGGTATTAATAATAAACATACTTGTGAAAAGTGATTGGAGTTTGTTGTCAGTTGATAAGGGTTTTGATGTCAGAATCTGAAACGTTGACAACTCTTTTATTGGCAGCAACTTGAGGGTTAGTCTAAAAGCAGCGTGACCCGCTATTAATGGGTAAAAGGTCCCATAATCTAAGCATGTTGCTAGCTTAAGAATGGTTAATTTGCTGAGGTTGGGTGAAGGCGTTGGGACTAGCTCTCAAAGATACAGTCCATGAGGGGTTGTGACATAGTTGGCAATAAAATCCAACTAGATGATGATTTATTAATTGTTTCAGATGTCTTAAGGGCTAGATTTATTGAATATGGATGCATTCCCTTTGGGGAGCTGAAAAAAGTGTTTAATACCAAATTTACGTATAATATTCTTTATTTATTTAATAAAAGACAGACACTTTCAGAAGCCAAGTAATTCTAGATAGTAATACAATTGTTTTTTGTTCTTCTCAGAAAGGTTTGAGAGATAGTTTCCTTATCTAATTGTCAGGCGTTCTCAAGATCTCTTTTGTCAAGTATGGAAAGGAAAGATTTGACATGAAAAGTAGAGCGCAGGAGTTTCAGGTGGGAAGGCTACATATAAGAGGTTCCATATAGGGCAATATGACCAAGAAGGAGAAAGCAACGTTTCAGATTATCTCCATGTTGTTTCCATCTATTATTTTTGGAGTAAAATCAGACCAAACCGAAGAAAACTATTAGGGAAAAAAAGTCCCTGAGAGTCGAGGGAGTTTGGGGTAAAGAAAGTTGAGATTTTAACCAGTTTAAGCTTTTCCCAAAATGTTCCAATACAAATAATTTATTTGGGATGACTTCTGATACGATTTTTTAGTGTTAATAACTTTTAAACTTCTGTAAATAAAGCTCCACCTTAGTATTCAAGTATTTGAAGCTATGTCAATGAATTTTAAGCTCTTAAGAATGGAGCTCCAAATTAGCATTTATGATTAATTTGTGGATAGATTTCCATGAGCTATTGGGATGGACCCCACTAGTTTATTTTACAAGACTTGAGGGAACAATCAGCTACACTTGAAAATCGAGATGAGGGAAGTTCAAAACCAATAGCATGTCAAATGATGCATGTCAAAAAATAAAAAGCTATTCTCTAGCAACTAATGCCAATGATTCTATTAGGGAGGTACTAGATTGACAGTACAACCTATACATATGAGATTACTTGTCTAATAATATCTTGTTTTGGTCTTACTAGATTTGCTATTAACTAGGTTTGTTATTATAGGACAGAAGTGCCTGATATTATAGTTGAACAAAGGCCAAGTTTTGGCTGAATCATTACTGGCACAGATTCATTCTTCCTGTTGTCATACAGAAAGCTGTAATAATCAAGAATTAAACCCTTGTGAACCTGTGAAGTAAACGCTTTTGAATGATTACAGTGGAAATCAGAAAAATATGTTTTGGCAGATTTTGCAGAATAGGTTGCAGCTTGAGTGCTTGTTTTGCGCACAACTGGGGAATTGAACCAGATATTAAAACTGATTTAAGTCATTACAATATGGTTTAACCACTATATTTATAATAAAAATGTCATTAAAAGTAGGAGGAAACTTTGCAAAACAACCAGTACTTTATTTAAAATTATACAGTGTATGAGAAAAGCAAGGGCGTTATTACCTTGGACATCAATATAAGGGAAGTTTTGCGATAGTTTAATAATGATTAATGGAAACTGATCCATGCCATTTTTTATTCAGATTTCAAAATTTTGCAAGTTTGGCCAAATTCCACTACTTTATACTAGCTTATTTTCTAGATTTTCGAGTCACTTTTTAATCAGATTTCCTGCCATTATGGTACTATTCGCCTCATGCCTGACTAGCAAAGCTAAAACCCATTTGTGGTCAATGACCATATAGAGGTCATTGGTGTTTTTAAAATGTTCTGGCTTTTGATGTTCAGTCTACCCTCAGTTAAAATGTCATTAATTGTGACATCACCCTCCATACTTGTGTGGGGGTCCACACCGCCTAAAAGAAAGTTGACCAAGGGTAAGTTCTTTTAGGAGGTTGGCAGCTTCATGGCGACCAGAAATTATTGAGTTACAGGACCCTAAAGAATTGGAGAATATATCATTGAAGTTTAGGACTAGTTCCTGAGAATTTGAGAAGTATTTATGGGAACCTAGCTGTTCTCCGCTTCGTCATAGCCTTTCCAGGACACCAAATACTGGATGCAACGTTGGTTTAGGCGGAATGCAACAATGGCATCAATCCCATATTGAAGTTCACAATTTACTATCACTGTCTCATGTTGGGATGGCAAGGCATCCTCAAAGGGGGCCAGGAGGCACTCATTAAGAAAGCTGAACACTTTATTGTATGGGGTAGGGAAACTTGGTAAGCTGTTGGACCAACCTTCCTGATGATCATGAGGTTCAACACACTTGGGGCCTAACTTATGGCAGGGCTGCTCCAAGTGATGATTTTTAACATCGACTATTACCAAGTCGCCTGGCTTGTACTCAGGGCATTCACAACGCTTACAGTCAGCATATTTTTGTAGATCTTCAAAGACTTGACAAGATCCTTTGCTGCCTGGAATATGTCACTGATCTCTTTGGTAAACTCATTGGCAGCAACAATTGTGGAATCTAGCCTTGGACTCTGTTTGGCTTTCCAGTGCTTAATAAACTCTTTTTTTACAATGCTGCCCACATTCTGACACTACTTAGCAGTTTGTGTGTTAAGGGGATTAAGATCATATGCAGAGAGTTCCCCAACTGCTTCACTAAAATGGCTGATTTTACTTCAGGTAACTTAATCTATAATGCTACCCTTTTTCCCAAAAAATTCCCATTCCCAAGATCACAAAATACCTTTTTAATTCATGTTATGATCCTCAGTTTTTCCAAAATTTTATTTTCTTGCCTGCCAATTTCAGCTCTCCCTTTTACAAATTTCGCCTTTATCCTTTGCAATTTTCCTATTCTGGTTGAATGTTGATCCACCATTGGTGGAGTGCATTTCAATATGAGAAAACTTGAAAAGAGTTTTTAATAGCTTAATTAAGGAGCATCCAATAATGGCATGCACTATCACATTAAATAGCCTAAGTTCTTGCAATGATTTTCTGATTCCAACTATTTCTCATGCATGAGATCAGGTAATCCACCACAACCAGAAAAGTACCACGGGTTGAGGTAACACAAGAATAGCGCAGCCACCTTTTGAAGTCCATTCCCTTTATAAGGCCATTGACCTCACTTGAGAGGTATAATGACCTTTTTAGTTCTCTTCTCTTCCCATGTTAATTAAACAAATAACCTTCCAACTTTTTGAGTTTTCCATTGTTTTAAAATAAAGCATTTCTAGCAACATGGCATGAAAAGTGGCCAAAACTTCTCACTGAAATGGCAGACCTCTCACTGGATAGAAAGCATTGGACCATCATCCTTCTTGTTGCTTGGGGCCTTAGGTGGTTCTTTAGGAACTGGGATTTGCTCTCCAAAGAGAACGTAGGCTCCCCCACGCCTTACATAAAAAGAACAGTCAAATTTTACTATCTGCTGCAGCTCAGCGTGGACCCCCTTGTCACCATTCCTACCCACTGAGTCCCTCTTCATCTATGTGGGTCTATTTGTTGGCTTGTGTGTCTCCTTGCGCAGTTCATGCCACCTTTCATGATCCATTGCTCACCATTAGCTTGTTGTTTGTAAGTCTGTATAACTTTTGGTTCCAGAACATGGGCTCTAGTTGCCTCCAGATGTTCCACTGGGATGAATGGCGGGATGCTTGCTTGTACCACAGTGGAATTTATTCCTGAGCCTCTTGAAGAAAAAGATAACTTTCCCTTCCATTATCCTCCCAATTATCACATCATCAAGACATCACTTTACCCCTTCTTGGAGGGATTTACCCCTTGCCAATTGTGTCTTGACAGACTAACAATGTTGGGGAGTTGGCCAAAAAAGGAAAGGGTAATATTAGGCTTTCCGGTGCCTACTACACTCTTTTTCTTACAATACTGCTCCCATTCCCCCACTGACTAGCGGTTTATATGCTGAGGGAATTAGGCTTTTATGCAGAAATAAACCCAACTGGTTTGCCAAAAATGGCAGATTTTACTCCAGGTAAATTCTTCTATAATGCCAACCTCTCCCTAAAATTTCCCCATTTTCAAAATCCCATAAATTTCTTTTTATCATAAATCATGGTACAATTCTTGGTTTTTGCTAGATATTTTTATTACTTTCCTGCTGATTTTGCTCTCCCCTTTACAAATTTTGAAAATATTACTTTGTCAAGTATCTTATGCTGTGTCAAACATTGGGCCACCGTGGGTGGAGTGCATCTCAATCTGAAAAATTTTCAAAAAGTTTTTTAATAGCTTAATTAAGGAGCAGCCAATCATGGCATGTACTATCACATTAATAACCTAAGTTCTTGCAATGATTTTCTGATTCCAACTTTTCCCATGCATGAGCTCAAGAATATACCACAAACGTAGAAGATACTACAGGTTGAGGTAAGACAAGAACAGCGCAGCCACCTGTTGAAGCTGATTCCCTTTATATGGCCAGTGTTTTCAATTAAAGGGTAATGTCAATTTTTATCTTCCCTTTTCATGTTTTTAATAAACAGTTCATCTTCCAATTTTTTGAGTCTTCCATTTTTTTAATTAAAGCATTTCAGAGCAACATGTCATACGCAGTGGTCAAAATTCTCTCTCTGAAATGGTGGACCTCTCACTGGATAGAAGGCATTTGAGACACCATACTTCTTGCTTGGAGCCTCAGTTGGCTCCTCAGGAACTGTGAAGTTCTCTACAAAGCAAAATTGGGCCCCTCCACGCCTTAAATACTCAGGTTGAAGCTGGGATTATAGACGTAGTTTGAAAAAAGGGGACGTTCTTGTTGAGGTATGAGTAAGGTTGTTATAGGCGCATTGCGTCAGTGGGAGGAGTCCCAATTTTTCTGTTATGCGTTGGAATACCTACGCAAAAATTGATTCTAACCTTAGCTTACCCTCTTTAGTTGTCCATAAGACTGAGGGTGAAAGGCAGTAGAGCGGTAGATGTGGATCCCTAAGATGAAGAGTGTTAAAAATTAGGAGTTGGCTACTATTGGCTCCTTTTGGCTACTCTTTATGTGAGTACAAAGGTTATAATCCTGGGTCCTTCCCCAATTGATAGAGTTCAATTGTTAACTGTACAAGTCTGGTATGTTCATGATTCGCGTTTTCTAATAGCATTTGATAGTTAATTGATAATAGTATGAAGACTAAGATCCATAGTTGAATAGATAAACCGTTCTGGTCCAACTCTAGACCTGTACTTCTCCACAAATTACACTTGATGTCATCTGTAGGGAAATCTACTCTTATCAGCCTAACTTTATCCACACTCAGATCCAGAAGTTTACAGCCTTTCCCCTTGTGACAAAGTCTTCAGCAATTTCCATCTAATTTCAGCCTATCCTCTAAGGATCCTTGATACTTACTCTTTATCCAACAGAAGTTACCCCAACTATTGCACACAGCAATAATTTCATGAGGATGAATAGAACTTAACACAATAATAATTCTACTAGCTTGGTATCTTAATTAATGTGATTTATCAGGGGAATTTAAGTATATGGAATTCGGCGCCAACCCTCTGTTGGCGCCTCAGCCATGAAATGGCAGCCGTTGCATTGAACTTCAATTTGATGTCTCACCAGCGATGGTCTTCTTCATCTGGTTAGGATATCTTCATTGGACATCCTCAAGACCTAAAACGGAAAGAGTCAGAAAATATGTCTCTAAAGTTTCCCACTTGATCCCAGTGAACCAATAATATCTGGTGAGCGACCTGCTTAGGTAATGGGACTAGTTACCCATTATGGCAGGTCTTGAACAAACTGATTGATTTGCTAGTTGCAGGCGGCATAAAACGCTTTGCAACTTGCTCAACAAATTCCTAAGTGGTCAGTGATGAAACCTGAGTGAACCCAATTGGTACACTTGATAGTTAATCATTAAAAAACTATCAGATGCCCCCATTTTTTGGCAACTCTGCCCAAGAAGATCTTAAGCATTTACCTGGATCGATCCTCAACAGATCTGAACCTGGCAAATTATCTAAAAAACCTAAAACAATATTAGCTTAAAAACAGGGTCAACCAATATACATTTACACGCCATAGGGAATTGTCCCCTAGCAATCTATGGTAATCCAGGAGTCTGGAAAGGTGGGCAAAAATCCCAGCAAACAGTAAGCCTTCCCAGGACCGAACAGTGAATTGCAGTCCACAATCACTAGTTGTTTCCTACAGGAAGGCCATGTAGGCAAAAGACGTGGTACACAAAGAGGCAGGTCATCTGGATGAAGTTGATTTTTGTATTGCAAAAGAGTAGATGGGCTATTTTGGCAAAGCGGTCCACCACAACCATTACCTCATTATAACCCTGGAACAAGGGGAGTTTATGTTAAAATTGATGAACACTGAAGTCAAAGGGACCTCCTTGGCTTGGAGGGGGACAAATATTTCAGCGCTTTTCAGGTGACTAGGCTTCTACCAAATGCATGTCATACAAGACACTGTAAGTTTGGCACCATCAGTAGTGATGCCCTTCCAGCTGTAGGAGCGGTGGATCAACTCAAGCTTATAGTCCTTTCCAGGGCGACCAGTAGTGGGAGGATCATGGTCTTTTCTGATCATCTACTATCTCAAGGGTCCAGGTGGTACTACCACTTGCCCTGATGAAGGATGACCCCATCCAGAAGCTGTTAACCTTTTTACATGGTTTCTCCTATTCTCTGTAAGGCTTGCTTAACTTGATGTAGTCATCTGAAATGCTTTGAGACAGATTAAGGTAGGTAGGGGTGTCAGTCCCCATCCAGGGGCTCTATAATGATCAAAGCGGGGAGTTGGCAAGTGGGATCTTCTTTACCTGTTCTGGCTTGATCAACACTTGAATATTATGAGCGTCAACTAGTGCTGGATTTGGGGCAAAGAAGGGTTCCATGATAGGGCATCTGATAACAGGTTTTGGGTAGCCTAACAAAGTCATTTAGAAGTTGACCACTGATAGGATTTCCAACTAATGGGAATGGCGAGGGGACAAATTCTGGGGGGCTCTGTAGTACAAACCCACCTTATGGTCAGCGCAGACTGTAAAGGGCCACTCAATATTATGCAAATGGTGGCGCCAGAGCTGTAAAGCATCAACAGCAAGGAGTTCCTTATTGTAGATGGCATATTTGAGATGAGCCAGAAACAACTTCTATGAGATATAAGCAATGAGACGTTCCACACTATTATCCCCTTCCTGCAACAGATAAACTCTCCCTAAAAGTTGTGGGCATAAGTTGGAACAATAAAAGGACGGCTAGGGTCTGCATGTGATAGAACAGTACTGAAAAACGTATGGACTTAATGGCATAGAGTGCGGTGTTGCATTCTGTGGCCCAGCTGAAAATCTTTTTTCCAAATGTGGTATAGAGAGGGGAGAAACTACAGAGAGCTGGGGGGTAAGCTTCTTGTCAGAAGTTATATGTCTAAAGGATGATAAGTAATTTGTGAGAGATAATGGAGTAGCCCAATCATGAATGGGTGCTTCCTTATCTTGGGCAATCATGGGACCGTCGGAGAAGATAATGTTTTCAAGGAACTCTACTTTTGGTTGGAAAAACTTGCACTTGCTAGCTTTGATAGTAAGATTTTCTTGGGCTAGTAGCTCCATGACAGATATAATGTTGGCATAAGATTATGCATCCAGAAGAATACCAATATGTAATCCATGTATGCTATTGTGCAGATTCCCATAATATCTCCCAGGACAGTGTCAAAAAAACTTTTGAAAACAGGCGTTTGAAGTCTCTAATCCAAACGGCATGACCCTGACCTGGTAGATGCTTTTCCAAGTATGAAAAGAGTTCAACCACTTCTGGTCTTCATTGATATGAATTTGATTGAAGGCGTTAAGGCAATTCAGCTTGCCGGAAGCCCTAGCCTTATCCACATAGTGTGCGACCTGTTGCTCCAGATGGAGTTGATGAGGGTTAGGTATTGTAACATTGTTCAGATTGCCATAGTCAACGCAGGGACAGAGAGAAACATCTGATTTCTCCACAAATAAAAGATAGGAGCGCACATGAGAATATTTTTTGAAGATTTGGCCCTTGAAGAGCATATCATTAACCCAAACGTCCAAGGCGGCCTTACCTCAAAGCCAAGGGATAGATGGGGGTGAACATCTTGAAAAGGTAATGAAGACTTGAACTTAAAGTCAAACTTTGTGTGCTCAGGTAGTGGAAGAGCCTTAGAGGTATCAAATATGTCCGCATATCCCCTGACGCACTCAGGCACAATTAGTGCATGAGCAGGGGTAACAGACGGATGGATAGTGGCTAGGCCTACCTTGGGGGAGGGGCCCATCTTCTTTAGAGCCATGGCGCTTTCATCCAGAAAAGGGATGATAACCGTTACTCCTTCAGGGCACTTCGCTTGCATAGTGGATTTCATGAGATTGGTGAAGATATTAAAAATGGTTGCCACCATCCAACACCCAGAATAACAGAGTACAGGAGGTTTATAATAGAGGAGAAGCTCTCCACAAAAAGTTCATCGCTTTCAACAAAGGGAACAGATGATAAAAAACGGTAGCTGGGGATGGCTTGAGATGACCACCTTTTACAAAATGACCAACCCCAAAGGGAAGGTCTAGGGCGTTCATGAACTCTTGACAGAGGATCTTTACAGAAGCGCCAGTGTCCACCAAATTGAGCGCTTGTGATTCCTTCCCAGCGTATATGAAAGTATCCATGAACAAGAAGTACTCAGAGGAAGATTTATCTTCTGTGGGGCCAAAGAATGATAAAATCGCTCTAATCCCAGAAGGGGGAGAGTAGGCGAGGATATCCCAGAGGATTTAACATATTATAACTTCACATTGCCAATGAGTTGCCCACGGAAATTGAACTTATAAGGATAGCTTTACGCTCTATACTCAGCTGGAGAAAGGTCCTTGTCGCAGGAAAAAACAGTAAGGATGACCAAGATTCTTGAGGGGTCAGCCAAGGAGAGTTTGTCTTCAATCATATTTTCATGGATAACCACCCATTTCTGGATAGGGTCTGCAAAGAAAAATGACTTTGAAGTAATTGGGAAGAGATGTTTAGCCTGGCCAGCAGGGATGTTGTATGGGCAAGGAGAATAGGTTCTAAAATGGAAACAGAGAGTCTTGAGATAAACTGGAGTGAAGTGAACCTGAATTAAGCGAGTTTGACTTACTCACTCATTACTTTTAAGGATAAAATAAAGGGGTACTCCGTGGAGCACAGCGGTGCATGGCCAGTAGTGAGAAGACCCCCACCTATCTTGGAGGTTTCAATCTCACCTTGCAGCAAGCTCACTATTAGTTCTGAACGGTAATATGGTATCATAGTGAAGATATCCAATGAACGGGTTGGAGGTGTCCATTACAGTTGGGACCTCCGTGGGATGAATCACAATGGGGTTTGAAACCTTACTGGCGTTTGATGTACCAGTAGATTCCCTTAGAGTGCTCAACTGAAATGGATTTGTCAAATTATAAGATCTGTTGATCCGCAGTACAGTTAGGTTTGACAGCGCAGATGCTGTGGGACAACATGAACGCAAGGATGGAGCACGTCTGTCATGGCTTAAAGATGACATCATAATGGGGACAAACGTTAAGGACAAAGCTGCATGTCAGGAGGCCAATATGGTGAAGTTGGCAGGCCTCCCTGACCTCAAGCATATCTTAGATCAACGTTGGGTTAAGGTGAGGTATTCCCAGGTTGATCCTAGGGATGCAAGAGAAGTTTGTCCGTGTATAACAGCAGATGCATTAAAATGAACTAGCTTTGCACTTAATGAAAATGGTTTGCTACAGTTACTTGGTGAATGGGGTTTTGGAACCCATTCATTTTTAAAATTTTTAGCTCAGGTCGGCCTCTACTACAATTAATAACCCAAGTTCAGTTGATTATCAAGTAAGGTTTACTGCATATGGAAGCATGCACTTATTTGTGCACCTCAGCTTAGACCCACTTCCATAAATTGAATGTTCCACTAAATTTTCCTTAAATCCTTTTCCTCAAGACCAATTTCTCTCATTGATCGACTTTTCTCATATTAAACCCCTTCACTAATACATCTTTTTTGATATATGTCATCTTGAACAATCCTGTGCATGGACCTCTTTGATAAGGTCTCACACAATGTTATTATTCGTTTTTAACTACTTTAAACATATCCGCCCATGCACTGTGGGGCCACCCAGGTCCCTTCCAACCTAGAGCGCCTATACGCTACCACTCAAAGAACCGCATGGTTACATTTTGGTTATTTCCTCTAATGATAACCATCGTTGACCTAAGTTATTATAGCTCAAGCAACCTCAGCTGGGCTTTAATTACTTTACTACTAATGACTAGTTCCCTGGAGTTGGCCCTGTGCATCATGCACTACCACGCTGTGAAAATGAGAGTTATAGACACTCTCCTTACATTAGTCAACCAACCACTTTTTTTACGTGCATGAACTTTTCTGTGTGGGACTTTCACAAAGTGAAATCGAGGTGTGCCAGCTGTTGGCCACACCCGCAGTGAGGATCACCACTGTTTACTATTTATCCCAAAGGTTGGAGCAGCTTGGCGTTATTATTGCTATCTCCAACAGGAAAGTACCCACCTTTCTTGCTCGTACATGGTGGATATGGACACTGCAGTCTGAGAGTTGAGATTCCCTGACTTTTCACCAAAAATAAAAAACTTGATTACATTTAAACAGGGGTTTCATGGCGTCATGTTCAGTTGGTGCAGGCGACATCCTTGGTGATGGTCCTGGTGGCGATTGACTTGTATAACGTTGGAAAACCCATTGCTAAATTGGTGATGGGATCATTCACTACCAAAAACGCATTTTATAAATGATAATTCCACAAAAAACTGAGCCATGTCTCTTCCCATATGGCATAGAGGCGGACCCCATTTCAGTTTAACAGATCACTCCAGAGAATCCACGCTTGACCACAACAATGATCCATGGATCCCAGGAGGTGGAGAAAGTGTTACAATTAAGTTTATAAAAATGATTATTCAGTTGCTGAAGATATGGTGGGATATGTGGCCTCAGTTGTAAAAGTGGCCAATTATTCCTCCCCATTTTATGATGCAAAAACGTACCATGGAGGTATGTAAAACCCTGAAGAAGAGCTTGGTGGTGATGTGATGACGTTCTATGATATAAATAAAGATCATTCGGGCTATTTTTTGTTAACTGCTACCCTCTCTTCCCCTCCAGGTAAGATTAGCACTACTACCTTGGTGGATACTGGAGCCTCTGAGAATTTCATTGACCAAGACCTAGCTGACTACCTTGAGCTTAGTTATTTTGCCAGGTGGTATGGTTAGGGGAGGGGCTTCTCAAGGTATTCCCACCCTAAAGGTACTAGGGTTAGTGGATTATCAACTGGGCAAGTATCTTTTGACAGACCGTTTCCAAGATATTAAAATCCTTTTGTTCCCCATTGTTTTGGGAGTAGAATGGTGGCGAAAGTTTGACGTCAGGATCAACTTGAGAGACAATACCCTATCCTTAACATTAAAGTATAATTGTACCTCAATTATTCCATTGTCTGAGGCTAACTTCCAGGGCGAATTGCCCCATTGGCCTAATATCCACACTCTCAGTCTCACACCCTTGTTGAAGCCTTCACTGGAGATACCTTTACCTTCCTGCTTGGAGGGTCTGGTTTCTTTATTTGATGTAGCTTCATCCAATAAATTACCTTCTCATTAAGAGTTTGATTTCGAGTTTAAGATCACTGTTGATCTGATGCATATATCTTCCCCTATTTACCCTTTGACTGTATGGGAGGAAGCAGCATTAGATGTGTGGGTTAAGGACAGTTAGCCAAAGGCGCGATTTTTCAGCGTACCTCCACAGTATGCTTCCGTCTTCTCTTTGTGGAGAAAGCCAATGGTACTTTACGCCCTTGCAAAGATTATGGGAGCCTAAACAATGTTACTCCATGGGATCTACATCCCATCCATTTGGATTCAGATTGCGCGCTATGTGGAGAAGGCTAAAGTCTTTCCATACTGGATTGCTTAATTGTATTTAATCAGATTTAGTTTAAGAAGGGGCAGAAGTGTTTAACCGCATTTCGTACCAGAAAAGGGATTTTCCAGTTTTGTGTCACGCCCTTTTGGGCTTAAAAATGCCCCTGCTATCTTTCAACGTCATATTGATGCGGCTTTGGGGGACCTGCTAGGGTATGTGCGGTTGCCTACATGGATGATATTCTGGTGTTTTCCCCTTATCATGAGTCCCATGCAGTACACCTTTAGCAAGTAGTGGAGCAGTTGAAGACAGCCAACCTTATGCTGAAGATCAGCTAGTGTGAAGTATTCAAGTCCCAGGTCACTTTTCTGGGAAACGTCGTGTTTGACCAAGGACACATGATAACTCCAGACAAGGAGAAGGCTATTTGTGATTGGCCCACCCCCACCTTAGTTAAGGAATTGAGGTGTTTGAGGATGTGTATGTTCTCAAGAAGTTCACGCCAAAATTTTTTCTGAAGTGGCAGCACCCTTATATAAGGCGAGTGGGGCAAAAGTGCTTCAGTGGTCCCCCCGTTTTGAAGGGTGCTTTCCAACTGTAAAGCGCACACTGTTGTCCACGTCCATCCTTCGCCATGTAGATCCTGAAAAGGATTCATTGTGTCTAATGATGCCTCCAAGTTCTAAATAGCGGCTGCCTTATTACAGATGGTAAAGATGGAATAGAGCATCTGGTGTGATATTTCTTTAGGAAGATGTCTCTGTCTGAGTTAAACTACGCCGTTTATGACAAAGGGATATTAGCAGTGGTGGAGGCATTGACTTATTGGCGTCATCACCTGCATGGCTCTTCCCAACCTTTCTGAATATGTACATATCACCATGCCTTGCTGTACTACCATGCACCTCATGTCGTGACACCATGACAGACCCATTGGCATGAGACCCTTTCCCAATTTGCATTTTCTTATGAGTTCATCAAGGACAAGGAGAAAGGGTTGGCAGATGCTTTTGAATGCAATTCTGCATTAGCTCCCAATCAAAAAGGAAATAGAGATTCGTAATACCCAGTTTATGATCCACTGGGTACAATTGAGTCTTAATTTCCCTCTCCCCAGGCCAACAGGCCAGCGCTTGCTCCTCTGGAAAATGCGGAGGTGTACAGTATGTTCAGAAAGGTAGTCTTTTCTCAGCTGTTATCAGACGAATATACTATGGCCCTTGATAAGAGCTCTAGAAATCAGGATTATCTAACCAGGGGTTATCACATAAATGATGAGATGGTGTGGTTTCAAGGGCGCATATGGGTTCCTGATGGACTACTTTGCCTGGAAATCATCTGGGACCATCATGGAATCACCATTGGTCATCCTGGGAAAGCAAAGACTTTGGAGCTAATTTGACGCACATACAATTGGATAGGCTTACCCACTCAGGTGGTCAGGTATTATAAAGAGTGCCTTATCTGAAATTAAATGAAACCAAATTAACAACCACTAGTAAGGTTGTTGGCACCAGTTCAAAAGGCTGAAGGGCCCTTGACTTCCCTATTGGTGAATTTCATTGTGAAATTACCTGTTTCCTATGGATATTATGTCATGATGGTAGTGGTGGACCGTTTTATGAACATTGCCCACTTTATACTTGCAGAACTACAATACCTGCGGCTGAGATGACAAGGCTCTTTGTCACTCATGTGTTTGAGCTTCATGGGGTCTCTCAAGAAATTATTTTTGATTGGGTACCCCACTTTATCTCTGTTTTTTGGGAAGAGTAATGTAAGACTCTTCATATTTGCCAAGCCGTTCAACCGCCTATCACCCCCAATCAGAAGGGCAGACCAAATGAGTGAATAAGTGCTTAGAACAGTTTCTATAGTGTTACACTGCCACGGATCATTCATATTGGGTTCCTCACCTTCCTATGGCCCATTTTAGCTACAACAACACTTTTCATTCCTTAATTGGTTGTTCCCCATTTTTTGCCAACCATGGCCTTAATCCCGCCTTAAACATGGAGCCCTGCAGTGGATCTAAAGTTTAAGCGGTGGTGGACTTTTTTAAGATTGTCAAGAAAGTACACCAGGGGGTCTTTCACAATATTGAAGGCGGAAATGCAAGTATATAAGGAGAACACTGATGGTAAGAGATGAGTGGGTCCAGCGTATAAAGAGGGGGGTCTCATGATGCTTGATGCTCAAAAATTTCCTATCAAACAGCGATGCAAAAAACACACACACACACACACACACACACACACACACACACACACACACACACACACACACACACACACACACAAAAAAAAAAAAAAAAAAAAAAAAAAAAAAAAAAAATCTGGGATTGAAGAGGATTGGCCCTTACCGTGTGGTTAGAGAGAGGGGCCACGCTTCATACCAGTTAGATCTTCCCTCTTAATTTCAGATCTTTTCTGTCTTTCATAAGAGCAAATTGATGCTGTTTGAGGACCCCCACAAGAGACTTCTGGGACTTATCTCGTGGATGGGGTGCCAGTGTTGAAAGTGGAGGAAATAGTAGCTTCCCTCCCAGTAAAAAGAAGGCTTGAGTACCTGGTATACTGGAAGGGATTTGACGCAGCAGAAAACAGTTTGGTACCAGCATGCAACTGCGCACATGCCCAAGACCAGATCGATGTTTTTACAAGTATTTTCCCCAGGCCACTGGATCTCAATTAAAGAAAATCGTTGCCACAATGAAGTTGGCCCCAGCCCACAAGAACCTTTCCCTGGCGCAAGCCCCTGGAGGGGGGGTGGAGCCCCAAATGGACAAGAAGTTAATGTCCTGGTCTAAAGATGAAATCACAATGGTGACAAACGTTAAGGACAAAGCTGCATGTCAAGAGGCCAAGAAGGTGAAGTTGGCAGGCCAATTTGATCTCAGCCATACAATAGATCAATGCTGGGTTAAGGCGAGGTATGCTAAGTTGGCCTTAGGGATGCAAGAGAAGTTCAACCATGTATAACAGCAGGCGCATTAAAACAAACTAGCTTTGAAATTAATAAAAAATGGTTTTCTTCAGTTACTTGATGAATGGGGTTTTGGAACCCATTCAGTTTTCTATAGTTTCAGCTCAGGTCAGCCTCTACTACAATCAATAACTCAAAGTTAAGTTGATTATCAAGTAAGGTTTACTGCATATGGAAGCATGCACTTATTGGTGCACCTCAGCTTAGAATCACTTCCATTGATTGATTGTTCCACCAAATTCCCTTAAATCCTTTTCCTCAAGACCAATTTTTCTCGTTGGTCAACTTCTTATATAGTAAACCCCTTCACTAGTACACCTTTTTGATATATGTTATCTTGGACAATCCTATGCGCGGACCCCTTTGAGGAGGTCTCATGCAATGATAACCTAATTTAAACTATTATAAATCTATCCGCCCATGCATTGTGGGGCCGGCCAGGTCCCTCCAACCTAAGGCGCTTATACACTACCATCCCAAGCACCGCGTGGTCCATTTTGCTTATTCACTCTACTGATTACCATCCTCAACCTAAGCATTAAAGCTCAAGCACCCTCTGCTGGGCTCTGGTAAATTTAGTACTAACGACTAGATCCCTGGCGTTGGCCTTGTGCACCATGAACTACCACGCTGGGAACAGGAGAGTTATAGAAACTCTCCTTACAACATCCCAGATAATGAGGAAAGAGGGTTATTTCATATGCCAAGGGTAGCACCAGTGTTATCCAAGGACTTGTGGAGGTTCATTTTTAGTTGTTCAGGGGATTTCAGCCCTGTATGCATTTTCTTGGAACAGGCGCAAGTACTAATCAATAATAAAGTCTCCTTGACCAGATATGTAAAGGAGTTATAGTCCTCAAAAGTAGCAGGAGGGAACTTGTGGGGTTTGCAAAGGTTTTCAACGCTTAGAGATTCCAGGAGGGATCTATTAGTTTCAATAACGGCGAGCAACTATTGGCGAACTCCCTCTGAAATTTCTTGGAGAAGCAACTAGAAAAGGAGAGTGTCAGCTAAGTCCTTACCTTAAGGCTTGTGACGAGCCCTAGGGTTGGACTCATAGTAAAGCTCTCCTTTTTTTAATTTTGATGCGAGAGTAGGATAGTGCTAAGCTGGTAATGGCAGCTAATGCACACTGTATGAGCTTCTTGCGTGAGAGGAGCTGCGCATCACCATAAGAACACCTTTTGAATGAGGTAAAAACCAAGGCCAGGAGGGATACAAGATTACTGGCTCTTTGAACCTACAAAAAGGGGACCCTTTGAGAGGGCTGGGCTGACTCTAGCACCCAACAGGAGAAGAAATTACAACTAAATTTAAGCTTTTATCAGATAATGTGGAAAGCGGAGTGCAGGAGTTTACTGGTGGGAAGGCGCAAGTTAAAAGGTGATAAAAGAGGGCAAGATTCACAATCAGGACAAAGCAAGGTCCTAGATTAGCTACATGTAGTTTTTATATAAACTTTTGGAGTAAAAAGTAGGACAAACCTAAGCAAAATATCAGGGAGAAGAGTTACTGAGAGTTGAGAGAGTTTGGGTAAGGTCTATGGCAGAAATTGGTGAGTTATGATGCAGCAGACTCAGTGGAAAAGATCGCAGTATGGGTTTTGATTTTTGCACAACAGGGGATTTGGACTAGAACTTGAAAAATATTCTGGTCATCATTTTAAGGTTTAATTATGGTATTTATAATAAGAATGTCATTAGAAGTAGGGGCACTTTTGCATAACAACCAAAACTTATTTTAAAAGTAAATTAGTACTTGAGAAAAGCAATGAAGTTTCTCATCTTGGGCATCAATTTAAGTGGAAAATTTGTATAGTTTAAATAAATTAAACATGAACCAATCTATGCGCAAAGTTTTTTTCTTCTTAGCGAAATTTTGAAATTTTCTTAATTTTGCCAAATTCTGTTGCTTTGTATTGATTTATTTTCTGAATTTTGAGCTGATTTTTGCTAGATTTCCTGCCATAATGGTACAACTTTCCTCATGCCTGACTGGCAAATCCAGAACCCATTTGCGGTCTATGACCTTAGAGAGGTCATAAATGTTTTTCTAGTGTTCTGGCTTCTGATTTTGGGGGCTATTTATGCTTGGCTTTGGATATTCAGTCTACCCTCAGTTAATATGCTACTAATTGTGAAAAGGTTCGCTTCACGCCCAGAAGTTTGCCAACTCTTGTTATTAGAGTTAAAGAGATACCATTCCTTGTCTGGGTTGTTTCCAAGCTCTTTAAATGGCTTGAAGGAAGGGTGCCAGTACATGTCTATATGATAAAACCTGAGCGAATATAATACATTTGGTCGTTAAGAACTCAGCTAGGATAATTGCCTTCATACAATTATTACTATACCTACGTTTATTATTATATTTTTTTCAGCAATAGGTCAACAAAAACCTCAAACATGTGGAGTAAACCTCCAAAAAATTTACAATTGGTGCTCACTGAAGGGTAATTGATCTACTATGCTATATTATCTTAGAATTTATAGCGGAATTTTGTACAATAGTAAACTCTAGAAGTAGTGGATGGAACTATAGACGGTGAACAAGCATACTCTAAATTTGGCATCACAACCAGTAAAACTACATTGGATGAATGATTGACTAAAGCCAAGGAAGATATAGAACAGGTTGCAAAGTTTAACAATGATCTTTATGGATAATTCACCTCCTTGAAGTGGAAGGAGATTGAAGTAATCAAAACGTACTGTTCCAGAAGGCTGGTTGGGAAGAAGATTAAGAACAATTCTGAAAACTAAGGATGTGTAGCGTAGATCTTAAAGCATTTACAAGAACTCAAAAACATAAGTGAATTTTTTATCAAATAGAGGTAGATGGATTGACAAAAAGAGATAGATGAAAAGTTCCGCTGGGATAGTTTAGCCCCAGAGAGATATACCTGGAGCTTTCACTAGAGATTTCAGAAATGACCCCAAGAAATACCCAATGTTGGTAGCGTTACTGGACATGTGACTTGCGCTATGGTAGTGACAGAAATTTTTAGAATACAACAAATTTACCTATCTTACATAGGGATATTGCTCCAGAATTTTTTCGCCTATTTTAAGATGATGATGTTTGGATACAGTAACCAGCATAAAGATGTAACAGTTATGAACTTCTTAGACACAGATGCTCAAATCTGGTGGTTCCCCACTTGAACTGGGATAGTTGTACATAGAATGAAGCCAAAGAAGCGTAAATGGACAAGTTTAGAAACTTTGCACAGATGGCTATCTACAAACAAGAGTTTATAAAAACACAATTTAAAAAAAGACAAAACCTTAGTCACTTTTTGTCAGCAGAAATTTTTAGAAAGCACTAATCCTGGAGGCACAAATGTATTATCAGATTTTATATTTTGTATTACAATGCATATGTGCTTTGGCCCTACAAAGATCTTCACCAAGTCATGGTTTTGGCACTTGCAAAGAAAACTTCCACATTGCAGATTAGGAGTATATGAAAATGTTAGGCTCAAAGTTTAATGCGCATATAAATATACTTTTAAATAGATTCCACCCAATGAGGATCAAATTATGGCAGAATTTAAAGACCAGAATATGGTAGAATTAACAATTTTCATACTGAGTTTTAAAGAAGAATCTTAATTTAAAAATCGATGGACAAATCACAAAAGCGCTGGTATAAATTTGGCGTTACTGGACATCTTGCCACTCATTGTTGTAAGAAGAAGTCAAGATATAATGTTAATAATGTTTTGCCTAAAGAAAAGAAAACTGTTCAAGGTTTGAGAAAAGTTCCAGCAATTCAGATGTGTAACAATATAGTGCTGCATTCAAAATTGTACTAACAGATATCTTCCCAGATGGAGCAAATATTTTTAAATTTTATTTGCAGAAAAACCAGGGATGATCCAATTTATCAAGTCTTAATGTCAAATATAGATGCTGTCACTAGAGTGAAATTAAAAATGAAGATAATTGATCCAGAATTTGTAAAGGATGTTGCTAGACTTTATGCTAGTCAGTTAATGGAAAAATGCATGAATCAAGAAGACAAGAATCATCCACTCAAGTCAACGTTGGATGATTCGAATGCTTCTAACTCAATTCTTACAAATAAGGGATAATTTACATATCTGTTGACGGTATTAATTCAAATGCTATTCATGTCAAATAATGTCTATACTCAATTAATTAAAAATAATCAAACTCCTCAGATGTAGTTGGCAATTATTAATGAATTTTCTCAACATGATACTTATGAATTGAGTGCCAGCCTCTGATGGATGAATTATGAGTAGAACCTGTCAAAGTTAGTGAAAGTCAAGAAGAAATGCCCAATAGTTGGGACCATATGTAATCATTGCCAATTTGGCAACAGATGCCTTTATGCTTAAAAATATTGCTGATGGTTATATAGTGAATCAGGTCTACAGCAAATACCTAAAGCATTGTATCTAAGAGAAAAAACATAAAAATGATATAAGATAAAAATTATAGAGATAAATATATATAGGACAAAAGTAGATATGAAAATACGATCTATTTATAAGATCATCCTTAAAAAGATAAGAAAAATCAATGCGTGGAGGACCCCCCTAATGGGTTGGGAACCACTAGTACTTAAAAAAATCAAAAGTATATATTTAATAGTCATGTTTTATTTTTTGGTGAGATCATGTAAATCTGGTAGTGTTTCCATCTTCCATTTTTTTGCGTGGAGAAGGGGGATGTACAACAATGGAAGTAAAGAGGATCAAATGACTGTGAACGTTTGGCAGGACCAGCTAATGTTGAGCCTGAGTCTGTAATCAAGAGTACAAGGAAAAAGAAACCGAAGATTTGAACTGATCAAGTTGGGATAAGCCCAAACTGGGGGATAAAGGAATTTAGGAATTTTTGAAAGATCAACTGAGAAGATTCTGATATGGCCTGTAGCCATGAGAGCCCCAACCTGGGGAAAACAGGCGTTGAAGAATTTATTAGTGAGATTAACAAATTAAATTATGATATGGCGGATAGCCATGAGATCCATCTTCATAAAACCCCAACCTGGGCAAAGCAGGCTTTTAGGAATTCATTATCATTAAGATTAACTGAGTGACCCTGAAAAAACTGCACTCAGTTGAGACAACAGTTAATATGAGATTGAGTATAGGAACCGCGCTAGTGTGAATGGGCATGAGAAGATTCATCAAGGAGAATAAGATTTAGCTCCGCTTAGATCAATTTTAATCATGTTGGGCAACTCATGTCACATAAAAAGTAGCATAAAACTCTGAATTTCTATTCTAGTTGGATAATCTGGTCAAGAGGGGGATGTGTTGGGATTTTGGAATGCCAACATCATCCAGCGTTATTTATTTATAATGGACTATATTTTTTATTCACTTGGGGAAAAAATAGTAGAAAACCCATAGCAGATGTGGGAGGTATCATTATTTTAGTAACTATTGTTTGGTTTTATTCTCAATATATTACCTGTTATGGTTAAATTTGATTCCACTAAGTTAATAATGTTACATCAGGAATGATCCCTGACAATGTTTGTTGTGTTTTGATTATCAGTTTACACATTATTAATAAAAAATTCTTGCAGGAATCAAATAAGGTTTTTCACCAGTTAGTAAAGGTTTATGGGCAGTTTCTGAAGCATTAACACACTTTTATTGACAGCATTTTGAGGATTAGCCTAAAGGCAACGCAACCTGCTGTTAATGGGTAAAATGTCCCATTACCTAATAAGGTAGCTAGCTTTTTAAAATTAATCCGCTGAGATTAGGTGAAGATATTGGTCACGTTATTAATATATCCAACATAAGAGGGGTTGTGACCCGGTCAGCAGCAGAATATGACTAAGTAGGTGACTTATTCATTGTTTCAGATGAATACTAAAGGTTAAATTCATTGCTAATGGATGCCATTCCGTTGGGGCGCTAACAAGAGTTGGGCGCAAAATTCCCCTATATTTTTTGATTTAAATAAAAAAAGAAGTACATAATTCTTATATAAACGTTTAGAAAGTTATACAAATTTTAATTTGTGCTCTTGTATGTAAAGTAAAAAGAGAAAGTTTTACTTTTTTATTTGTCTTGTGCCAACTCTTAGGATTTTAAATAAAGGACTAGTTTTCCTTTATCATAATTGTTTTAAAAACACCTTCAAGTGAGTTAAAAGAAGGTTGCCAGTACCTGGCTAAAGGTGAAAACCTGAGCAGATTTAATATTTTTCTGTGAAGAACCCATCCAGGATAATTGTCTTTATACAAGAATCACTATGCGCGCATTTATTATTATATTTTTTTCAGCATTAATTCAACGCCACCAACCTGTGCTGTTAAACCAAAAAAAATACAGAAAATTTCGCCGCTTTTTTAACCATATAGGGGATATTCCTAAAGTAGGAGATAAAGATTATATCAGTCTGGTATATGCAGATGGGATCATCACAGCAAAGTATTATCAGACTGGTCAATGTTCTAAAAAGCCACCTTGTAAAATTATAAATTTCAGTAACTTCCCTTGAGAGTGCAAAGGCCAATTTTGTTAATTCCATAGAGCTGAGTACTATGGAACCAGCCTTACATTGAAAATTCCAGATTTTCTGTATGCTGAAGCCCATGCACCATGGCAGAAAGTTACAACTGAACCATATGTGGCACCTGTGATTTTAATCACTGGTGATTAGGAAATTCAGATTCTGGTTAAATATTGGATAGGCCAACACAGAGGTAGAAAAGAATCAAGTAGTGTCATATTCTTACTTAACTTCTACTAAGGAACTTTTATCCTTCCATGATTTGGCCTCTGAATGAGATGGAATTACCCTATAGCCCAAAGTACAAGGCATTTTTTCTGTATAAGATCAAAAAAATTTACGTGATTTTTAGAGGAACAGAAGGTTCAGGACTTACATTATTAAAAAATACTTTGAGGATTTACAAAAGACTATTATGACCTCAAATGCACCAGAAGTATATTATTTTAAAGTAAAGGTGGGGGTTAAATGCTGATTATAATATTTTTTAATTAGATGCTTACGAGAAAGCAAGGCCATAGTTGCTGACAAGCTTACAAACAACTCAAACATAGGTTTCAAGAACTTAAATATCTGCTCTCTAGTGAAGTATATTGGAACATTAGCCCTACAATCAGATTCCTCTCCCACAACAACCTTAAGGTGACCTTAATGACTAACTTTATTATATTTAATTTTAATCATAATAATGATGTAGGAAAAGAGCTCACTATTTTAGAACTTTGTTTTTTATAAAGCCTCAAAGGGGTCCAAACCAATGATACTTTTTATCCACTTCTGATGGGTAGGAGCAATGATACCTCTACCTTATGCTGTCAGTCAGCTCATTTTAAATTGGTTAAAGCCAAAGCATCTATGAGATGCAATTTTATTACCTTTGACTGATTAGCTGAAACTTAATAATCCATGCTAAACTTCAAATCTTGTTCAACTTTCTGATTAGCTATATACAAGATTCCATCCATTCCTAATTAAATGTGATGCTCCAAGAGGAGGTATATTATCATTACTTATTGGCTAGAACTGTCTTAGCCATGAAAAAATTCATAGCTTTTTTGACACTCAGATTGGCTCCAAACAAGCTTCCATTCATTCTTAATTGCCTGAAAAAAGTCAAAGCTCTGAATGCCATCATAATTATATAAATTTGGATCAAAATTTAATTATAGAAATTATTGATTATCAACTATGTTTCATCCCCAGATCTTGATTCCAACAATATCAATTTAGCAATTTTCAATTTCTATGGATTGCATCCACAGATCTTAATTCCGCAGTAAAAACAAAGTATTGCAATGGAGGATGAATTGTAAAGCCTGGGCATCTCCTTATGTCCTTCATCAAATAGCCCACGTATATTGTTTTTTATATATATAATATAGCGTGTAATAGTTTTGATTCTTAATCAATAGGTTTGGTGCTTTCTTTGTAATAAAGGGGTATAATCTTGAACTATTAATAATAAAACATGATATGATCATTTAATATCCTATAATTTGCTAATCTTAATAACTTAATCTCTTCCTTCTCAACAAGACTCAAGTCTTGTGAGATAAAGGGTAACTTTGTCTTCCTCTAGCTTAGGCAGCAAGAAATACTAAGTATACTGCATCTGCCATATTGTGGGTTTTCTGGACTAGCACCAATCTAGAAACCCAACAGGGTAAACTACTACAGTGGTGCTCAATACAGGGGGCTTGTACACAACTAAGTTTTCAATCATTATTTTATGAGACAGAAGCTTTCCCAACTGCAATGAGACGAGCTCCCAAAAAGCTTTACAACATGTCTAGCCCACACCTCAAGGCTGTAACAAGAGAATCTTTTATCAATTCTGGATGCAAACTCTTAAACCACTATTTAGTACACCCTACTAACACTTAAGTCTCCTCCACTTAGCAGAAAGGTGAAGATCACATCAGATTTCTCAAGGGCACACTAAAGCATGCCTTGTTTTGCATTGGTGAACTTGAAGCTATTCAATTTTTAATGTTCCATCAACCAACAAGAAGAACCGTACACTCCTGAGCTTGCCAAAAGGCACCAGATATTCAGATATATAGGATGACAACTGGGTTATGCCTGAACTCAATAACAACTTAAATGATTTGTTGATAAACCAAAATAAGCTTAAAATGAGCCTATTGGACCACACGTTAATGATTCATAAGGGGGTGAAAAGGGACTTCATGCCAAGCATCAAACACCCAAGTGTACAATCCTGAGCTTGACACAAGGCACCAGACAATCAGCTATACAGGAAAAAACTGGGTTATTAATGACTCAATAACAGCTGAACTACTAGATTAATTCACCAACAACAGACCAACATGAGCTTACCTAACCTCCCTAATGATCATAAGGGGGTGAAAAGGAACTTCCTGAAAAGCATTAAACGTCCAATCATACAGCACTGATCTTGCCACAATGCACTAGAAAATTAGCTATATAGGATGAGAACTGGTTTATGTATGATTTTAATACCAACTTAAATGATGGACTAATTCAACAACCACAAGCCAACAAACATAATTTGGAATTCCCAGCTGCAGGCACACTGCGACGCCCTTGTACAGATAAGCCACTCAACATCCTTATTCTCAATCATGGTCTAGCCTCAGAAGACTTGGATTCAACTAATATAAGTATTGGGGCGCTAAAAATACCTCCCTACTTGAACAATTCTTGAAATAAACAAAAAGGACTAGGGAAGGATTCCTACTAAAATTATTGCTCCCAATATTCTTGAAGGGGGCTTTGTCAAATATTCCAATATTACTTTCTAGTAAGAATATTGGATCATTAACTTACCATCAGATTATCCTCTCAAACTAAGTTAGGAAAGATCTTAATTACTAAAAATTTTATTATAATAATTCAAATATTATTCATTATAATATAATATAGGAAAAAAACTCACGATTTTAGAACTCTTTTTATAGGCCTCAAAGGGGTCCAAACCAGCGCAAATTTTTTACCCCCTTTAATGGGTAGGAGCAATATTACCTCTACCTGAAGATGTCAGCCAGCTCGTTTATCAATTTTTAGAGCAAGCATTCAAAAGATGAAATTCTCTTACCTTTGAATGATTGGCTGGAACTTTATAAGCCACAATGAATTGCAAACCTTGTTTGCCACTCTGATTGGCTATTAACAAGCTTCCATCCATTCCATTCTAATCTTGACACTCCAAGAAAAATTATCTTACATCTGATTGATTGACTGAATCTATATATATGCCACGTTGAAGTGCAAAACTTGTTTGACACTCTGATTTTCTCCAGACAAGCTTTTATCCATTCTATATTGCCTGCAACAATCAAAGCTCTTAATGTCAACATAATCATAATATAGATTGATCTTCAAATAACATTAATTTTTAATTATCATCTAGATTTCATCCCTAGATTCAGATTCCCACAAATTTAATTATAGCAATTTTTGATTATCATCTGGATTGAGTTCTAAATTTTGATAACTGCATTGACAACAAAGTGTCTCAATGGTGAAGAATTTTTAATCTTGGGCATCTCCTTATGTAAATCATTATACCCAAGTATATGACTTTTCTCATAGTATAAACATTATCACGTGACCATAGTCTTGAAACTTAGTCTATAGCTATGATGTTTACTGTTCAAAATGGAGTATAAAAACCCTGAATTAATAATATAATATGATCTGATCATTTTATCTATAATTAAATAATAATAATATCTTAACCAATCCTTCTCCAACAAGAATCAAATCTTGTGAGCTTAGAGGATAACTTTAGCCTCCTTCATACCAGGCAGCGCGATATACTAAGAATTCTGCATCAGGTATTTATTGCAATTTGTGGGATAGCACCAAGAGAGAAAACCAACTATCCAGAATTCCTACAAGGGGCTACTGGTTCCATAAACAAGCCCTTATCAGGTACAATCTTAATTGTAAAAAAAGATGTAATAAACCAAGTTCTCATAGATTAACATCGCCTGAACAAAATAGTGAAATGGACTCATACTCACTACATAAAATAGATGATGCTCTTGATTGCCTAGGAGAGGCTGAATTCATTTAAAAACAATTTTATATATGGGTAATGGCAAATTAATCTACTTAAGGAGGATCAAAGAAAAAATGTGCAAATATAACTGGATGAGGAATATATCAATTGATGCAAGTAGCTCATGGTTTTTGCAATTGCCAGCTACACTTCAATGGGCAATGTATGACATGTTAAGTGAACTTAAATTTGTCATGCATTATCATAAATTCAGACAATATTAATGTTTAATCACATTTTTACATATCACCTGGAACTATTGGTAGATGTTTTAATAAAATTATCAGCAGCAAATTTGAAGATAAGACCTTAAAAATGGCACTACTTCAAGAAGAGATTGAATACTTAAGCCATATTGTAGACGCTGATGGACTACGCACTCAAAAACCTAAACTTGAGGCAATTTGGGCCTTATCACAACCAAAAAAGGTGTTCAATGTGCAAGTCTTAATTTGAAATTGGTTGTTTACTATTGCCAGTTCGTTAAGAACTTTTGTTTCATTGATAAACAACTTTTTAACTATTAAAGGATCATAAGATAGGCTTCACCTGGAATAAGGAAGCCCAAATCTCCACTAAATTACTTAGAATGTAATTAGTGATAAAACTCATATTTTGATGTTTAATTTGTGATCAGCCATTTATTTTACAAAAAGATGCATATTTAATATCATTCAGTGCCATATTAAGTCAGGTAGATTCAATCAGCAATGATTACCCAATAGCATACTTGAGCCAAACTATGAGCAAGCAGGAGTGAACTAAACTGTGACAGAGCATAAATTTCTTGCCAAAATATAGGTATAAGAAAACAGAGAATATATTCATGGTGTACATTTCAAGGTGGTAATGACATTTTTCACTGCAATGCCGGCATAAATAAGAAAAAGAACCTGAGTGAGATTGGCTCATTGGGTCTTAACATACAAGCATATGATTTGAGATTATACACTGAGCTTGGGTGTACATTAAAATTCAGACAGTCTATCCCAGTTGCCAACTGTTTTTGGCTCTAAAGTGAAGCTCATAATCTTTATAAAATAAGGGTTTCTGGAAATATCTAGACCAACAAAATAGGAATTCAGCAAGCATTGAAGAAGGGTTGGAGAAGACTAAAATTGTAAGAGTTAACCGTCCAAAGATGTTATAAAAACCCTGAATTTCCATAGCCTTTTGAACATACTGCAATCATCAATGTAGTTCTTAAATTATCAGGACAAGCGGGGCTGCAGAAGACCTTGGAATTTTTATATAAACAAAATTTAAGACCTTAATTTTGGCATCTGGAGACCATTACTTATCGTGAATGTTCCAGACACATAAGCCTTGTAATTAATTATTCTCTTTGAGATTATTGAAGCCTGAATTTGCTTGACATAATATCTTCATTGACATAAGGGGTCATTACTATTTGCATTGGAAGAAGACAATACATTATTGTAGCTATTGATCATTTGAACTATTGGTTAGAGACGTGTGCAAAGAAAAAGTGGATGCCAGCTGTACTTTATGGTTGTTAATATAGTAGTTATTATATTGGATTGGGTCAGCGTGCCAACATCAGCTCACTTAACTTTAGAGGCTGACTCACTTCGAAAAGGAATCTATTCCGCACAAATTAAGCACCAGACAACCTTCACTAACGTCACAATGGCTCTTACTAAGCAAATCCTCCTTAATGTTACCCCTTTGTGCATCAATAACTTTAGAGCTTGTTTATACTCATGGCAAACTTTTAGACACTATTAGTTGTATTTGACATGTGATAGCCTTTGTAACTTGATGGGAGCCTATACAACATCTTCTTGGCATGTCTAAACCAAGGTTTTCTTGACAGAGTGTTTTCTTTAAAACAGGTTAATCACAAACTGGATACTGGCGTTTACTCAGATTGGTCAATCCCAGACTAGTTACTGGCAATTAAAAATTTGATACAACACAAGTTAAAGCAAAAAAGAATTAACTCGAGATTCTGTAGAAAGGTTTTTTGTCAGGATAAAAAGTGAATTCTTATATACTTCAGGGGTAAATTAAAGATATAAATGAATGAAATATTATAAGATATTTGGGATTTGATTTTGATATTGAGAATTTAAATGATTCAGTCAGATGGCGTCTAACTTCTTTTTTGGTCTCATTGATCATCTTAGCTAATTTCTGTACACATGAGCTCCACCTTGCACTATTTACCTCTGAACTAGGATGTTCAGGGGCCTTTGTGCTAGGCCCCACTTCTGGGTTCTGGGCCATAGTTGCTTTTATTGAAATTAGTCAATTACTAATTCTGATAATATGTACCTCAACCTATGGTTCAAGCAATGGCGCTCCTGAAATGTGCCTCACATCGTGGCTTCAAGTTTCTTGGGAAATTGGATGACTTCCCAATTTGGTAATATTCTCATTTAAATTCCAGTACTCTCAGCAGCATAATACTGTTCGCTCATCAGGGCAGCATTAGTGGAATTATATTATTTTGGACCTCCAATGGTATAAAAAGGGGGCCAAATTATATATAAATTTTTGAGCGGTGTCATTATACTCATGTTGTATATCCTCAAACTCAGTGGGGTGAAAATTATTTCACATTAAATCATAGCTACTAGACTGAAACTAAATTTAGATTGCAAGCGCCTATAAAAGGGCCTTGATCGACCATCCTTGAAGGCCTGATTGCCAGTACTGCCACCAGT
>JAKSZP010009647.1:0-75540 GCA_022478985.1 Massospora cicadina | reverse complement strand
TTAATTTGAATCAAGATTTAGACCATGGTTGATATACTTCACCATAAAGTCCTTATGGGATATTAATTGTTAGTCCCATCAGGATGATTACTTGTTCTCTGGATGGTATAGTGATGGTCTGATTTGATCAAAGTGGAGTGCCACTTGACTCATCAATCTGAGTGGGAAGTGATTTTATCTTTGACCAAGATTTGGAATACTCAAATGGGATGACCCCATCTTTTTAGGCCAGATTTATGAATAGGCTGGGTTTCTTTTTCTCAACTGCCTTATCACGGTTATAGTAAAGTGGAATAGCCTTGCCCAAAATGGTGAGAGTATCGTCCTTCTGATTGGTAACAACTCCATACCTTCTTAGGAAATCAGTCCTGATTAGGATATCATAGTTTGTATTTGGCAACACTATGGCAGGTGCTGTTACTACAATGGATCCAAATCTGAGTGGTAGGGTACTGTAAGCGCTCAGCGATTAAGTTGTATGCGCTCCAGCAGTTCCATATTCCTGACAGTGGGCAACATTGGGCGTAATTTTCAGTTTCTTAACCAATTTTGTGCTGACTATATTGTAGGAGCACCACTATCAACAATGGCCTGAACTTGCACCTTGTTTACCTCTATGTCCACATAAGTACATTCTGAGTAGTTTTAAGAGGTATTTATTGTGTGAATGCTGTGATTGCTGCCCGATTCCAGGTGTGATTTCAGGCTTGAGCAAATATCTGGGAAGTTATCTGCTAAGGTCTTCATGGGAATGGCTAATTGAAGGTTGTTAAGTTTAGGCATGTTGGTCAAACATCTGGATTGGAGGTCTAATCCTGGTCAATAATCTGCCTTGCGTAGGGTTTTGACTCTTTCAGTTTTTGATCATTGGTAATTTTTAAGGATTTAGTTGCTTTTGCTGTGGCTCAGGTAGTGACCATCATGACATCATTAGCCACAATATGGTGGAGGTTATTTTTAGCAACATCTTCAGCCCTAAAGAGCTCATCAGGGTCAAGTGGAATGGTTTGAAAATCGGTGTAGTTAGAGCATTCCGCCTCTAATCCACCTGCTCTTTTCCCATCTCATTGTCACTGTTGATTTCTAAAGCTAAGTTGACCCCATGCTTTTTGTTGGACCATCTGAAGCATTGTCTAGCAAAATGCCCTTGTTGACCGCAAATGTGGCAAGTATTCAGCCCTGTTTGCTGTTTTTGCTCGAATTTTTGGTTTGTATTTTGGCAATTTTTCCCCTGGTCAGACATCATGATGCTTTTTGGGCCCTAAAATTGAGATTTTTGCTGATCCTAGGCTTGATTAGAGGTATTGAAATTATGGGAACAGCTTCTTTAAGTAATAGGTAAGCGCTTGAATTTTCAAGCTTCCATTGAAGGCAGTCAGCATAACATTATGCAGTTCATGGAAGGGCTTAATCACGTGATCCATTGCAATCTTGGCGTCAAACTTATCTATTGCATTGCACCCATGCAGAACTTGTGCCTCATGGAAAAATCTATCCACAAAGTCCTTAATAATCTCATTCTTTGAATAGAATAATAAGAAGCTCTCTTTTTTGGGTTTCTAGTTTCTCAGGATCCAAACTGTTTTGTTATTGCAATTTTGACATCCACGTAGGACCAATTGTCACCCAAATAGGGAATAACAAGGTCACAGCTATGGGTATCAAGTGAGTTAATCAGTGTGGGATCTGCCAATGGATGCCACAAATATTTCTCAAGATATATAAAATTTACCTTTAAAATAAAGAAATAAAAGTAATAATAAACGCTTTTTTAAAGTTTTTTATTTTTTTATTAATTGTGTGGGACAAGCCAGAAACAGATCCCCTATTTGATACTAGTATTTCATATTTAAAATAGTTCAAATATTGGGGCCATGGGAATTTAGGGCTAGAGTATGAAAAAGCTTAGTCATCAAAATTAGCAAAGATAGGCTTAGGCATATCAGAATGAAGGAAAATACTCTGGGGCAGAACAAACCCGTGTGGTAATGATTTGATAATTTGCACCCAATCACCAGCGGGTAAGATCTTCATACCTCAGGGGACCTCTGCCACGCTTAGAAAAGGGGGGGTCCCCACTTAGGAAGTGGAATAGATTGAGATGCGGCTGAGGGGGAACCATGTGATGGATGCCCCAAATTTGGCTGAGGAGTCGGAGCAATCCAACTATCAGTTTTTACCTTAATAAGCTGATTTTGATTATAAAACATGTTTTCCTGATGGGTAAGGTTCCACTGAAAATCCGTCAGGGTCTTTTGGCCAATGGTACTCATATCTTCATTAACCGTAGTTTTGTTTGAAGATTGGACATGTAATTGGCCAATTGTAGTAGTAGATTCGGGGCATTTTTACCTCCAACATTCTTTTTCAAAAGTCAATAAGGAGAATGTCTGACATTGCCCCCCTCAAGAATGTTGGGGGGAGTGTAGGGCCATAGGAAGCGGCCATGTACCTAGTTTATGGTAACTCCTGTAGTTAAAGACTTGATAGAATAATCATTTCCTCTTTTATACATTATGGTAAATGGCCCCTCCCAGATTGATTTAGGTTTGCCACTTCAAGGAGTTATGCGTTTGTGGTAAAATAAGACCATGTCTGACACTTGGAATGAAGGTAGTGGAGCCCAAATCTCATTGGCAGCTTGGCCTTCTTTAGTGATCGTTTGGCTAGGTTGGCCATAGCCTCTGATTGAAGCTGAATGATGCAGTTAGCTAACCTTCGCATGGCTTTCTCAGGCTCCTATCCACTAGAGAAGACATCCTTAGTAGAAGGGCAGGTATGCCTGGTTCCCTGCCATACAAAACTCGGAAAGGGGACATTTTCAGAATCCGGTGATAGCTAATTTAGTAAGCCATAAGAGCACTAGGGAGATAATGATCCCAATGAAGGGGATCAGATGAGGCCATTTTCCATAAGATGGAACCAAAGTGCCATTTGCTCGCTCCACTGTACCATTGGTTGATGGGTTATATGGAGCTGAGAATAGTTGCTGGGCTCCCATGGAGGTAGCCAAGATTTTGACTACTCTGGAGGTGAAGTTTTTTCCATTGTCGCAGAGTAGTACTTGAGGGCACCCATGTCAAGTGAAAATATTTTGATGGAAAAAGGTGGCAGTGGCCTTAACAGTTTGGGCTGGAAGCGCCACAGCTTCAGCCCACTTTGTGAAGTGGTCAATACCTACCAAGATATATCTGTTTCCACCTGTGGTCTGAGGAAGCGGCCCTACTACATCCAAGCTTATGGTATGGACTTGCTGTTGCGGGGTAGTCAGCTTATATTGGTATCTAGTCTTGAGCCGAGACTGATTCTTACACATAAGGCAAGCATCCAAGACTTCAATGATGGCTTCCATGATTCCCTCCCAAAAATACCGATCCTTAATCCACTCGTAGGTTTTCTTTGCTCCTCCATGGCCTAAGGTTAAATGAGCTTCCAGGATAACAGCTACACGTTCTGAGGGCAATAGTAAGGCAACCACTTTGCCCCTACTTGTTTATACAACTTCCCATTTTCTACTTTAGTGTTACAGGAGTGCCAGGCCAACGTTCTCTGTACATGCTCATCCTCATCCTCCCAGTCATTCAAGGTCATTAAAATATTGTACAGCCACTCCGCTTCACTGTTATCTGAGTGGAAGATGGGCGGCCAAGTTAACCCATCAACATTCATGTGACGGGTTCCAGCTCAGTACCTGATCTTCATGTCATAATGCTGGAGCTTTAGAGCCCAGCGAGCTAAACCTCATAAGGCCCTTCATGTTTTGCAACCATTTTAAAGATGCGTGGTCCATAATCACAGTGAAAGAGGTCCCATACAAGAAAGGGCGGTAATGCTTCACTACTAGTAGAATGGCATGACACTCCTTCTTGGTAACACTATAGTTGCGTTCTGCCTTTGATAGCATCTTACTGAAATATGAGACAGGATGATCTACCCCTTTTTCATCCAGTTGGGCTAGGATGGCACCAACAGCGTAGTTTGAGGCGTCTGTAAACAAAATAAACGGTTTTCTATAATCAGGATGCCTTAGAATAGGCCGTTTTTGTAGCAGCAGCTTCATTGTTTCAAAAGCAGCCTTCTATTCAGTGCCCCATTGAAAAGGGATGTTCTTTTTCAGTAAATAAACAAGGGGCTCGCTGAGTTGGGCAAACTTAGAGATGAACTGATGGTAATACCCCATCATCCCTAGAAATACCTGTATATCCCATAGATTTTTGGGGGAGGCATTCTGGCAATCGCTTCAACCTTATCTTGTATGGGTTGGATACCCTCTCGAGAAATGGAATGTCCAAGGAAGTCTAATTTCTTTTAGAAAAAGATACACTTCAAAGGTTTTAACTTGATATTTGAGTTTTGTAAGTGTTGGAACACCTCCTTCAGGTGATCAAGGTGTTCATTAAAGTACTTTCTAGAATACAGTAATGTCATCAAGATAGACGATGATGCAAGTTAACTTAAGATCCTGCAATCTGTGATCCATCGCACCCTGGAAAGAGGCAGGTGCGTTGCACAAACCTTGGGGTAATCGCGTGGGTTGGAAAAGACCTTCACTGCATATCAAAGCGCATTTCTCTTGGTCTTGGTGAGAAAGATCCATTTGCCAATAGCCACTAGCCAAGTCCATGGCAGAGAAAAAGTTTGAGCCTGAAAGCTGGGCCAGGGCGTCATCAATGCGTGGGATATGATAGCTATCCTTTTTTGTGAGATTGTTTAACCTGCAATAGTCCATAACTATCCGGTGACCTCCATTTTTCTTCTTAATTAGAAAAAGGGGGGAGGATCAAGGGCTTTTTGAAGGAACTAATAACCCCGCATCTAATAACTGCGTGAGTTCCATCCCTTTTTTGTTGCTCCTCCACCTTTGACTTGCGGTAAGGTTTTGACCTAATGGGATGGGCATCACCCACATCAATGGAGTGGCACCAGCCCTTCATGTGGCCATAATAATTGTCCGACTTTGAGAATATATCACTATACTTATCCAAGATAGTATGCACTTTCTCCAACTCATCTGAGGTCAGCTAATCTGAGGTATGTACATTCAGTAAGGTACAAACCAGGTTATCTGCGGGCAGACCTAAATCTGCCATCGAGCCAATGGAGTGGATTTGTTTAACTTCCTCCACAGGAAAAAAAACTCTTGGTCCACCTTCTGATGCTTTCTTACAATTATGCCCTTTTCGGTGAGGTTTCCCAAAAGTAGAGTAATAGGCCTCTGGTAGGCTGGGTCTAAAATGCTAGGCAATACCCAAGGCTCAAAAGGGCTAGCACCCTTAATGCTTAAGAGGTGTAGTAAACAGTGGCGCGGAATTTAAAGAGTAATTTTCGTGTCTATCCCTCGTTGTTCACCTGGCTTAAACACCACCTCATTGGCCGCATAAAACAGAATACCTTCAATAGCATACACTGAATCAGGCAATTTCTTTGTATTTTGCCCCAAGGTGGTATAATGTATAGGTAAAGTGGAAAGCGGGTACTCAACCATGCAAGAGTATTCATTCTTGCTGGGTTCTTTATTGGCTAGAACTAAGGGGACTTCATAATTGAGCAATGACAGGAACCCCTGCTTCATATTGATAATACCTATATATTTAATCATAAACTGAGTACCTATGAGCATATCATAGTTGATGTTATCCAAAGCCACTGCGGGGGCTGATAGAATAAGATCCCAATATGAATGGGAAGGGACGAGTAAGCACCAAGTGCGCGAGTGTTGTAGGGACCAGCAGTTCCAAATTCTTGGTTTTATTCCAAGTCAGGCGCAAGTTTGATCTTTTTTATCAACTTGGAGGAGATTACGTTCAACGGGGAGCCTGTATCTAGGATGGCCATCACCCAAACTTTTTGGATAACCACTTCAACCTTTGTAAGTATCCCCCCAAAATTGGGCGATAGCGCCAAGACCTCCTTGAGATGAAAAGTGGAGGTTAATTTGTGCGCAGTCTCAGGGTGATTTTCTAGGATAGACTGCATGGTATGGCCATGCTGAAGAGGGCAAATAAGGTTAGACAAGACCTCATCTGCATCGCTGGCAGTGTTGATAACAGCCGTCTCCCCTAGAACTTGGCGGAGATACATCTCTTCAGGTATGGGAGCCTCATCTACTCCTCCAGTGTTCAAGCGATTGGGGATTTCCACTTCAGTGGGTACTCCTACGATGAAATAGCCAACCTCATCTGTTCCCCCTCAGAATCATCGCCAGGGGTATTGGTAACACGAGTTATTGGCATAAGTTGTTTAAATAAGTCAGGCACATGAGATTCGTCAGCAATAGGTGTGCCTTTCCCTATATTGACATTTCTTTTCCCTGCTCCTGTTCCTCGGCGTCAGCTTTCTATTTCCAGCACATAGCCTCCTTGTGTCCGAACTTGTAGCAGTATTCACACTGAGGGCGTTCAGGACGTTTTGCTTTGGGGTTTTGCTCCTCAGGGCCCTTTATCTGAAGGGGCTCCTTCTTATCTTCAATAGCCAGGACCCGAGGCTTGGGCTTTGGATCCTCAATGGCTAAAACGCGAGGGTAGGATACTGCTCCGCGAGAAACTTCAGGCTTATGGAAGTCAGTGAAATCTAGTAATGCCTCCTTGATATCTTGAATGGTACGGAAATAGCATTTAACTGAGGTGATGTGCATCACCAAAGGAGGGTGAGATGCCACTTCAGTCAAAACAGTGGCTACAGCGTCATCCAAGGTCAACATCTTTGAAGTTAACAACATCTGTGCTTCCATATAGAATCGTTTCACAAAGGCGACCACTGACTCCCCTTTTTCGGATACTCATATGCATAAAGGCTTGCTTTTTCATGCTTAAAGCCTGTTTTGAGCTTAACGTGTTTATGAGGGCCTCTTTAACCTCGGAACATATGCTAAGAGCATCCATATGTGAGACCATCACCTCCTGTGCCATGCGGCCCAAACAGGAAAGAATATGTTTGGCCTTATGATGATCAGTCGCCCCTTCCATTGCAGCTTTGTAAACATATAAAAATGAAGCAATGCTGGCCTCGCCGGGGATAAACTTGTCTTTAAACGTCAGTTCGAATGAATTAAAGTCATTCCCGGTAAGGGTATGAATAGCTGGAGCTTCTGTTTCTGGGGTTTCAGAATTATAGTTTAACTGTTCAAAGGTGCGCAAGAGGCGATCAAACTGGTCTTGAATGGCTTTGAGCCAGGTTTCCATTTTAGAAGGGGCTTCTAGGGGCCCAGATTCACATAGTCTCAGTCAAGCTTTGATCCCTGATTTATGAGTTTTAAAATCTTCCACTCGGCTCTCCAAAGCATTGACTTGGAAGCAGAGTTGTGACACCAGCGAGATTAGGGTTATTTGAGCATCTTCCACGGCTTCCATGAATTTTTCAGTTCTTCTTTCATTTGTTTACACCCTTAATTGTCATGAAAGTTTGAGCTTGAGCCTTATACTCCATCCTTAATCTGCTCATACTTCCGCTCAACCTGCGTTATTTGACTAAATACTTCCTTCAACAGCACAGGGCTTTCCAGTGAAGCTTTTATCACTTTTACTTTGGTTTCACATTCATTCAGGCGACGCGACAAATATTTGGTATTTTCAATTGAAGCTTTGAGAGCTAGCTCCTTTTATAGCTGAACAACCTTGGCCGCAAGGGTGGAGGTGGCTCTAGACGGTTCAAGCAGAAGAAAGCGTTTGAGCTCATCAACACGTGAAAAGGCCTGGGTTAACTGAAGCTCCACCACAGCCACACGCTGTTCATATTCAACTTGAGGGGCGGAGACAGGGGCTAAAAGGTCCCAATAAGGATGCTCATTGTGCTCTTCAAGTTCTTTAGCAAACTCCTCCAACAACGAGCGAGTGCTAGCGGTGGAAGCGTTCAGTTCATCCCTAAAGATCTTCATGGCCTCCTCGACATATTTTACAATCCCAGTGTCCATGGTCGCAAGTTGATCATGTAGCTGAATGATGAAGTTGCAATTAGCTTCAACACGAGATCTGACTTCTCCAAGGTGTTTGGAGGTCAGTTGGTACAACTTATTATAGGCTAAAATCAGAGCTGCATGAGTATCTAGGTGTCAATGTAGCTCTTCATGATGGCCGGCCAAGAAATGCATCATATGGACCAAGGCGGGGTGAGCAAACTTGCATATGTAGGTGGTCAAATTTGTAAGCTGGCTGTAGGTCTCCGGGAGGACACTAATCTCATAGAGAAACTAGTGGCGTTCCTCTACCAATGACGCTCGTTTGTGGGACGCAATGTTGCCAGGGTTAAGGATGCCATGGGTAAGGTCTCTCATGGCTTCAGTGGCCAGCCAGGTGATGCGGCGAGATTCAGGTATTAATATACGCTCAAATAATTCTTCTCCAAACGTCAAAGTGGTAGGGCTGTCCATACAATCATCATCTTCAACTTCTTCTCCATTTTTCACCCAGCGGGTGACAATCTCCATTGCTTTAATACTTTATCAAATGGTATAAGGTGATCCCCTGTAGTGAGTACCAGTTTTTGGGATCTGCTTACGGATGCCACAAATATTTCTCAAAACATATAAAATTTACCTTTAAAATAAAGAAATAAAAGTAATAAACGCTTTTTTAAAGTTTTTACATTTTTTTATTAATTGTGTGGGGCAAGCCAGAAACAGATCCCCTATTTGATACTAGTATTTCATATTTAAAATAGTTCAAATATTGGGGCCATGGGAATTTAAGGCTATAGTATCAAAAAGCTTAGTCATCCAAATTAGGAAAAATAGGCTTTGGCCTATCAGAACGAGGAAAATATTCTGGGAAGAACAAACCCGTGTGGTAATGATTTGATAAATTGCACCTAATCACCAGCGGGTAAAATCTTCACACCTCAGGGGAACTCCACCACGCCTAAAAAGGGGGGGGTCCCGCTTAGGAAGTGGAATGGAATGAGATGTGGCTGAGGGGGAACCATGTGATGGACACCCCAAATTCAGCTGAGGAGTCAGAGCAATCCAACTATCAGTTTTTACCTTAATAAGCTGATTTTGATTATAAAACATGTTTTCTTGATGGGTAAGGTTCCACTGAGAATCCGTCAGGGTCTTTTGGCCAATGGTACTCATATCCTCATTAACCATAGTTTTGTTAGAAGATCAGATATGTAATTGGATGATCATAGTAGTAGATTCAGGGGCATTTTTACCTCCAACATTCTTTTTTTGAAACTTGAGAAGGAGAATGTCTGACAATCAGTGCCAATCCTTTTGCATGGTCTGATGCTCCTCTCATTGCTTTTTCAAATAACTTGAGGAAAGAGTGAACATTTCCATCCTTATCAAACTTTGATAAATTCAGTGGCTTGAAGTCATATTGACCTATTTTGGGCATAGGGGCTGTACTTTTTCTTGAGCGTCTTGGTGTATAATCACCCATAATTGCTCTCTTTCCTGTTGGGAATTATCTGGAGTTGGATTGATGCTAGGACTCTAGGCATAGAGCAGATGTTCAAAATATCAGTTTCTGCATTGGTGGCATCTTCCTATGATTTTATTTCATGATATTGCTCTGAACTACTGGATTTTGACACTTGAATTTAGCCCTTAGTTACTTTCCTAGCTGTTTTTTGGCCATATAAGCAGAGCTTTTTCCTATTTCTTTTTTGTCAAAGTTGAGCAAGCATTGGCAGCCTTGCTGTTTGAGGGGTTCAAATTTTTTAAGGTTGTCATACTCCTCTTTGAATAAATCTTGATTGGTTGGTAAGCTTTTTATATCTTTGTCCATTTTGTCTCCTCAGGAATTTGCATTTGATAGCTGCATTCTGAGTTCCCAATTTTTCCTGAGTAATTTCAGTATTTCTGGACTGCAATCTCGACACCACAGTCCAAAGTTTAGAAAATTCCTCTTTGATCTGGGCATCTTCTTCATTTCTATTCAGGACGGCTGGATTTGCTGCAAGGTCCTCAAAGTTTTTATTGATAGTATCCAGCTCGGCCTGAACATACACTTCAAAGTCATCAAATTTTACTTTAACTCCAGGTGACTTATTTGGCCCAAAGTGGCATGTATGGTATGTCGTTCTGATTGAGACAATAGGTAATCAAATGGCTTTTCAGTTTTTGACAGCAGTTATTAATAGTTTGTACCCATTCTTGTGATAACCCATAATGTGTCAGCACATCTGCGGCTATTTTCAGGAAGCTTTTGTTCATAAGCTCCTCGAGGGTGTTTAAACTCAAATGAGCTTCATTGGCAAGTCCCATATTATCCACAATTGCCTTTTTGACTTCAGCAAAACTGGAATTTAGCTTGTCCAGTAGGGCATTTTTGGAAGATTGTTCCTCCCCTTGCACACGGTAGATTTCCATGATTTTCAGATTTTGTCTAGCAATTATTCTCTGGGTATGCTTAATTGAGGGTTGAACAAAGTTAACCAGGAATTATTGGTTGCTTGACTGTCTGTGAGACGTTTGGCAAGAGATGCCATGGTAGCGTTGTAGTACTCATGTATATCTCCATCTTGAGCGCCTGATTCTCAAGGTAGTAGAACAGGCCAAAGGAGGGATCAATTTGGGAAGTACCAATCCTAAAACCCTGATATAGGGTTTCCAACATAGCTTTTACGCTTGAAGATGTAGATCAATTGGGCTGATTGTATCTGCATGAGCTTCCCCCACTCTGATAAGATCCAGGAGTAGGAGGTACACGCTTCAGAGCCTTAGCAGCTGGTATTAAAATAATCCAATACTTCCTTAGCACTGCTTTTATCTCACTGTCACTTTCTCATCTGGCCGATTCTGCCAGGAATTGGTCATGGGAATCCATTTTGAAGAATGAAACCAGTTTTGAGTGAGCACCAGTTGTCAAAATCTGAGGATTGATCGCTTGGAAATTGTTATCCTGCACGTCTATTTGGGCTGAAGTCCCAATGGTTGATCTTGATAGTGCCTGTAGTCTACAGTATTTGGACTATTTAAAAACTCGCTAGGCCTACTAAATTTGCTCAACTCTTCTGTCCAATTTAGGGCATAATTTCCACTTCGTGTTTGGGAACTTTTTATGAGGCAGTCTTCAATAAAAACTGGGAGTTTGTTCATTCCAGTTTGTCAACTCTTCTCCAAGGTTAGGATTTAAATAAGAACCAGAAATAGGATAAAATAAATATAACTTTATTATAAGCTATTTATTAGATAATGTTCATTAGGCCAGGCGCCAGTTACTATACCTCTAGGGCATCTTCTGGCCACATTCCAGCACAAAATTTCAACAGCTATTTTAACACCTCAGTTCAGCCTACAACTGAAACCTTTTCTTAGGTTCTTTGGTGGCAAAATACTCTTAAAATTTGGAGGATTTCAGGTACAAAAATTGAGATAAAAGCATGCAAAATTGTCTTAAGATTTTCTGGATTTCAGTTTTGTCATACTGCTGATGAAACACACCTTCTGTAAAATTTTGGCCTCAATTGAAGTTAATGACACACCCCTAATCAGGATATCACAGGCCTCTTCCTCGATAGCACTAGGTAACCCCTTTTGAGAGGTTCACACAAGTGCTATCATGCTGATTACACGGAGTGACATACAAATTTCGCCCTAAGGCCGGAAATCAATTACGTTTTATTTGTCTGAAGTCCACGGGTAATTTCAGAAGTTAACTTCAGGTCATCCACAAATTATTTTGTATACAATTGAGTTGATTGTGTTCCCAAAAATTGGGACTAATTGCCAAGATTTGATTCATCAGAAATCATCCAAAATATGTGAGCATATTCAGGCTTAGCATTCTGCTTAGGTACTTGATCCAATTTTTATTGAGATATTCAGCCCAAATTGTATGATTGCAATAGTCTTTTAGTTGAAAATATAGGTGTAAGCTCAAGTGTTGAAAGGGTAATTGGCTAATATGATAATTGGTGAAGATTTATTTTTGAGTTAACCACCAGAATCTGACACCCTATATAAAAGGGGATCATAATGATCTGGGAAACAGGCGCCCAATTTCACTCACCAACGCATATTCTAAAATAATGACCAAGATGCTGTTTAAGCGGCTTGAAATGGTTACTAAAATAGCCAAATCACGCAATCAATATGGGTTTGTTCCCAACCTCAATATATGGGACAATATCCATACTGTTGCCAATGTACACAGTGCATTCAAAAAGTTCTGGGACTAACGTTTTAAAGACACAACTTTACAAGTAAATAAACTTTCTTTTATCATAATTTAACATGAAACCTTTCCCTCTTTATACATATTTATATTACTAAAACAATTGTTAAAAGGTATGCACATAGTTCCTATTTTGTATAGCCATGTTTAAACCAGCTGTCACATTCTTCTGAATTGTCTCTACTTTATCAAAAGGATGAACCTTCAGTGCCACCTTCAGATTATTATTATCCAACCTATTTACCAGATTTGGCTCTGTCTGACTTCATTCTGTTCTCTAATCTGAAGGTGGCACTGAAGGTTCATCCTTTTGATAAAGTAGAGACAATTCAGAAGAATGTGACAGATGGTTTAAACATATATACAAAATAGGAACTATGTGCATACCTTTTAACAATTGTTTTAGAAATATAAATATGTATATAGAGGGAAAGGTTGTATGTTAAATTATGATAAAAGAAAGTTTATTTACTCGTAAAGTTATGTCTTTAAAACATTAGTCCCAGAACTTTTTGAATGCACTGTTTATGTCAGTCCAAGTAAGATGGTGCCTTATTATTTGGAACCACCAAAAAGCAAATGATTGTGCACAATAAAGATATCTTAGACAACTCTAGAAAGCTTTATATATTAAGCCATATTTCATTAAACAGACAATGCTTCCAACTAAGTAAGTTACCATGGCCATTTCTGGCCCAGGGTTTGTTATTGACACATTATCCCAATTTGTAGTTTTGAACAGGGCGACAATCTTGGACTTTTGTTGTACAATTGGGTCTGGACCCAGTTCTGCGCATCAAAGATCAGACCCTGAAAAGCATTAACTCTCTAGATTAGAACCCCCACAAAGTATTGACACTTGCAGATGATTGTGTAGTGGGTGTTTGCAATCCATCAGATGATCACCCCCTTGAGAGAAGCATCAGTCAATTTTAGCATGTGAGTAATGCCAAGATCAAGCACAAGACCGAGGTTAAACTCCTTAGAACGTTCCATCTTTGTAATGGGCATCGCCTTCTAAAGGTTGCTCTTGAAGGTTTGCTAACAAGGCTAAATCTATAGCCCCAAACAGGATAAAGCTCTAATAATGAAATCACGAGTCCATTGGCTATGCAAGCATCTTAATATGGAATGGCCCTATAAAAAGATTCCTAAACTGAATATTATCCGCTGAGTTTTGTACCTAAGGAGCAGCAGCACGTAAGTGATATACTTTTCTAGCTCTGTAGTGCCCTTCATGACGTCCATGGCGCCATATAACCAATTTTTAAAACAAGATGATTACAAAAAAATGAATACTTTAATTTATATTTTTTTACTTCATTGGAGTTGTTCTAGAAGACAAAGTTGCTTTAAGAAACATCACTTGCTAGTTTATAGATTATAGAGAAGGGGAACTTAAGAAAAACGCTTTGGCCAGATCCAGTGGAGTCCATGGACAGCTTGGCCCTTAGGGGGCCTATTTTAGAATTTGAACATCAAAATTCACATCTATGCCCATTTCAGGCCATCCAAAGAAGTACTGATCTATTTTTTTTAAAATATCAAATTAAGATTTTCTTAAATTAAAAAATCAACCTTTGATTTACTCTCAAAACTTTTATTTCTGAAGGTCTTTATTGTTGTTATCCTGGTGGGGTTAGGTGCTCACAAGTGCTATTTTCACAGTATTTCATTGATGTATCAGTTGTGGAGGATCAAACTCATTAAAAGCTGATTTAAATGTAAAAAGGGGGAATAAAAAACCACAATGAGAATTAGAATTTTAAATGATTTTATGATAATTACCACCCAGGGATCTGAAAAAGAACCCTTATTACATTGATACCACTTAGTAATTACACAGATTTGAGGCTTAGTAGCAGGAGGCGATGGAATCCAAATTAGGCAGAGGTCATCTTATTTGGTTTTTTAATTTGGCAAAGCTTAGATTTTAGATGTGAGTTCGATCCTTGGAATAATGTAACCACGAGAAACATTTTAATGTAAATTCGCCAATCTGCCATCTTGCACATAGGAGTAGTTTAAGTTTCCAAAGTTCATAAGTGGCGATTTAGGTATAAAATATTCACTCTCCCTGGACCCCCTTCAGGTCTATAAAGGGGGTGCTTTTCATTAGGAAGTTGAGCTACTTTTAAGTTGGTGAGAAGGAGAACTTTAACGTCAGTCTACCAATTTTTCCAAAGAGTTAGAGCAACTCCCTCATCTTGGAATGACCTGTTTGAGGAATAGGTGGAGTAGTACCATTACTCCAAAGAATAGGATTTCATTGAGAACTGGTCCCTAATTTTATATCATGAGTTGAAAGAGTTGTCACTGGAACATCCTTACTACTTAGTCTAACTACTAATTGTCTGACATTACCTCATTCAAGAATATTGGGGGCGAATAGGCTGTAAGAACTGTCCATGTGCCTGGTTGAAAGTAACCTCAGAAGCAAGAGACTTGATGGAATACTCATCACCTCTCTTGTAAGTGACATTGAAGAGTCTTTCCCAGATGGACCTGAGCTTTACACTTCTGGGTGTGATTCAGTTATATTAACACAGCATAAATTCACAGATTTTGAATGAGGGTAAGGGTAGTCTGAGTTCATTTGCTGCTTGACCTCTTAGATGACAGTTTTTGATAGACTAGTCATAGCATCTGATTGTAGTTAAATAATATGTTGGGAAAATTCCTCATGGCCTTTTTAGGGTCATCATTCCTTACAGTAAAGATGTTTTTAGCTAAGAGCTCAGGTACCCCAGGTTCTTGGCCATATAGAACTTGGAAGGGAGACATCTTAAGATCTGGCAATAACTGATCTGATATGCCATCAGGGAACTGGGAAGGAACAGGTCCCAGTGTAAAGGGTCTGATGTGGCCAGTTCACATAGTATGGATATCAGGGTTCTATTGGCTCATTCTATTATACAATTTTTATAAGGATTATAGGGGGCTAGGATTGTTGTGCTCCCATGGAGGTATCCAGGATCTTAAACACTCTGGAGATGAAGTTCTTACCATTGTCACAAAGGAGAACCTGAGGGCAACCATGGCGGGTTTAAAAAGACTGATGGAGGAAAGTGGCGGTAGCTTTGGAAGTTTGATCAAGGAGAGCCGCTGCTTCAGTCCATTTGATGAAAAAATTAATACCTACCAATATGTAGCGATACCCACTGGTAGTCTGGGGTAGAAGTCCTACAACATCTAAACTGATCTTGTGGAAAGGTTGCTGAGTGGTAGTTGGTTGATACCGGTATTTTGTCTTATTCAGGATTGTTTTTAAAGGTTAAACATGAATCCAGAACATCAATAATGGATCCCATGATACCTCCCAATAGTATTATTCGTTAAGCAACTCATACTTTTCTCACGCCGCCATGCTCAAGGGTAGAATGTGCCTCCATGAAGGCGTATACTTGTTCTGAGGGTTGAAGATAGTGCAGCCAGTTGGCCCCTACCTCTTTGTATAACTTCCCACTCTCTACTTTACTATTGTTGGAGTTTCTGGCTAACATTTCTCTTGACGGGTTCATCCTCATTATCCTAAGCCTATGGGGTCATAAGGAGGTCATGCAACCTCTCAGCTTCACAATTGTCTAAAATGAAGAATAGGCAGCCAAGGTAAACCATTAACATTAATATAGCTGGTTCCAGCTCAGTGATCTATTTTCATATCATAATAAAGCTTTAAAGCCCAGCGAGACAACCACCCAGTGGGATCCTTCATATTCTTTGGCCACATTAGGGAGGCGTGGTCAGTAACCACAGTGAAGGTAGTCCCATATATGAAAGGGAAATTAATATTTTACAGCCAGCAGGACAGCAAGGCACTCCTTCTTAGTGACACTATAATTGTGTTCAGCTTTGAATAGCATCTTTCTGAAATAGGAGATGGGGTGATCCATGCCATTCTTATCTAATTTCTCCAGGATAGCTCCACCGGCGTAATCAGAGGCATTGGAAGAAGAATGAAGGGTTTACTATAGTCAGGATGGCGTAGGATGGGGCGCTATTGGAGAAATCTCTCTAGCTTTTCAAATATGGCATTTTATCTATCACCCCAATGGAAAGGGATTATTTTCTAGTAAGCGGATGAGGGGCTCTCTGAGCTGAGTGAACTTGGGGATAATTTGGTGTGAATACCCCATCATACTGAAGAAAACCTGGATATCTCACAGGTTTTGAGGAGGTGGCATTTTTATATTGCTTCCACCTTACCTTGTAGGGGTTAAATTCCATTAGTTAAAATGGCAAGGCCAAGAATATAGTTTTTTCAGAAAGAAAGTGCACTTTATAGGTTTCAATTTGATGTTGGGCGCATGAAGGCGCTGAAAAAACATAATTTTAGGTGGGTGAAATGTCTGATAAAAGTTTTAAAAAAGACAGTGATGTCATCAAGATAGACAATATCAAAATTTGCTTTAAGATTCTGCAAGATGTAATCCATGGATCATTGGAATGACGCAGGAGCATTGCACAACCTTGAGGAAGGTGGGTGAGCTTAAATAAGCCTTCAAGCAAATAAGAGCACATTTTATCATGGTCTTGGAGAGAAAGGTCCATTTGCCAGTATACGCTGGCCAAGTCCATGGCAGAAAAGAATTTTGAGCTGAGTGTTGTTCAATAGCATCATCAATACATGGAATAGGGTAGCTGTCTATCTTAGTGAGGTTGTTCAAATTCTGGTAGTCCATGTAATGATTGAGTTCGTCTCAATTGTGGGGGGGGGGGGGGGGGGGGGGGGGGGGGGGGGGGGGGGGGGGGGGGGGGGGGGGGGGGGGGGGGGGGGGGGGGGGGGGGGGGGGGGGGGGGGGGGGGGGGGGGGGGGGGGGGGGGGGGGGGGGGGGGGGGGGGGGGGGGGGGGGGGGGGGGGGGGGGGGGGGGGGGGGGGGGGGGGGGGGGGGGGGGGGGGGGGGGGGGGGGGGGGGGGGGGGGGGGGGGGGGGGGGGGGGGGGGGGGGGGGGGGGGGGGGGGGGGGGGGGGGGGGGGGGGGGGGGGGGGGGGGGGGGGGGGGGGGGGGGGGGGGGGGGGGGGGGGGGGGGGGGGGGGGGGGGGGGGGGGGGGGGGGGGGGGGGGGGGGGGGGGGGGGTGCATCTTGACTTTGATTAAAAATTTCCAAATCTGAGTCAAATCACTTTATAAATATATTTGGCTCGGCCATTTTGGGCGCTGGGTTGTACCTCTCCTGAGTTGTAGATTAGGCTCATACAAGTCTAATCAATGATTTGGGGGAGGCCCCCAAAGGGCAGCCTTTATAAGGCACGCCTGTCAATTCTGAAGCTCACTTCATAATTTTACCCCTAGCATTCCCTTCCTGGGGAGCATTGTTGGTTGCTCCTCAGATGCTCTCTGGTCAGCGGGCCCTTTTTATATCCTGAATAAAAATAAAAGGTGTTTCAGGGTTATCATACCTTACTTATCTGTTGGTCTTTTTTGGGTGTTCAATTTTGAGGAGCTTTTGTGTGGTTGGGTCAGACCAACCCAGAGGACTATGCTTAACCAACTAGGAGTAGGCAATGTTTTACGCTGTTGGTGACCTGAACCTCACCCTACATGGTTAGGCTGCTTTGGTCGCTTGTCAGTTCACCAAAGAACATTTAAATATAGGCAGTTGGAAATAGGGATTTTCCATCCGTTACAGTCCATAACTACCAAATGGCCTCCATTTCTCTTATATGATGAGCAAAATAGAGATGCCCAAGGGTTTGGGAGGTAATTGTAACCCAGCGTTTAGCAACTTATTGAGCTTCATCCTCATCTGTTGCTTTTTTACCTTTGACTTATGGCAAGGTTTAGAAATGACAAAACTAGAATCACCAACATCAATTGTTTGGCTTCAATCCTTCATTTCTATATATATATAAAAGTATCTTTGTTTGTCCCATATACATTCCTTTACCATTCATCCAATTGTGATGAAACTTTAGAGAAGATGTTGTGTGCATGCCCGCAAAGGTTTCTGGATCTTAAAAATGATAACTTTTATAGTAAAATAAAAAAGTTATAAATACAAGAATTAAAAACCCCATATGTTCTTAATGGTAATCATATATTATTACATCTGAGAAATTTGATATTCAGTTGATTCAGTATTTTAATTGTTTTTATTAAGTGGTTAGTGGTCATTTAGCTAATTATCAGGTTAATCTAAATCTAAACTTTAAAAAAATACAAATGATTTTACAAATACCTCCTCTAGCATAATTGACTCAGCTTTTAGCTCTAAATTAAATTTTATAAAAGTCAGTTATTCAAATCTTAGTGCGATCATTTTTATTTAATCACTTTTTATCATTTAATTTAAATCTGTAAAGTTGCTTATTAAAGGTAAGCTGACCAGGGGTTAGATATTACTGAAAAGGGAATAATAAAAATAAGACAGACCAAAACTCTCAAATGAGCAAAATGACACTAAAATTTAACTTAACACAACTAACCAGGCTGTCAACAGCAAACCATTAGATGACCATGGTGGGGGGAAAGGGTCAGGGGGCTCCTTGGCTTAAAAAATTAAGTTATGGTTGGGCCCAAGCATAAAGTAAGGGAGATTTAATTCTATCTTATTATATGTATAAAAGAAAATACCACTGACTGACTCATCACAAAATCTCCAAAAATACCAACCTAGGAACTAGAAATTTGGTATGTAGATTCCTTATGTGACGTGTGCTGAGCACTAATAAAGGATTTTTGATAATTTTTTAGTAAAATAAAAAGTCTTATATATAACAAGTGAATATTATATATGTTTTTGATGGTATTTGCTATATATTTTTGTGGCTGAGAGTATAATATACGGTTGCTTTGATAGTTATAGTATGAAAACTTACCAATAATTTTTAACCAATAAAATTATCTACTTTAAGCTCCACGGATAAGATTAGAGAGAGTTAATACTGTGGATTAACAATTTGGTGCTTTTATCAACATTAGCACATATATAGATATTATGGTCAAAAGTTATATCCCATTTAAGAAATAGATCTAGGTATCATATTAAATATAAAGAATTCATAGTACTAATTACCTTAGTAATTATACCACCACTTTAACTGCAAAAAAATTGCATGTATTATATTTTCAGCAAAAAAAAACTTTTCTCTCTTGTTGCAACAACTAATTGCAAAAAATTTGATTCAAGACTGGGTAAGTTTGATAATCTCTTTAAAAAATTAGTGTGCACCCAATGTTATGTAGCAGTTGAGCTAGCAAAGTAAAGGGCATAGAATTGGGCTCTATACCATCCAAAATTCATAAACGCCCTGGTGACACTGGCAGCCTAGACAAAAATAAAAACTGGAAAGAATTTTCCCAGAGATTTTAGCCTGGCCAGCGAAATGTAACCAGAATATCAAAACTTTGCATTCCCAGCCCCTGTCATCAGTAGAGCATGAGCTTCGAGTTTTCCTGGTTATTAATCAAATGGTGCTTTGGGAAAAGTTCTATTGAGATATAAATAACCATTCCCCAAAAGCAGTATATGTAGCACCGCACTCCATGATCTGCAGTTGGTTGGATCTCAGGTTTGAAACTAAAGATGCAGCAGATGAAGCTGCACAGGTGCGTGTGGTGGTAGGCCTCCTGGATGGTCAATGGGTGGTCAAAACAAAGCGCACTTGATGGAAAAAACAAACCAAATTTTTGAATGTTTGACTTTCTCCTTACAAAAATTAAGCACACAGTGCTGGAGCACCACCTCATGGATGGGCTTAAGGCATATGAGGAACTTCACTCCTATAAAATGCAACACTTTATGCTTATGCCAGACCTGTGCATGGGCAAAGAGATCTATGCAATCACCCCAACTGTGGTCATTGCAGAAGAAAAGCCCAAACCCTCCACTGCAGTTGTGTTTATTGATGGGGTTAAAATCCCGCCTGTTCCATGTCACAGTGGATAGCGCGCCCCCTATCTGCACCTTTTTTCATGCTTTTGGCCACAAGGGCCACACCTGCTAAACCAAGGAAGGCATCACATAAACCAAGATCCTCCTCAACGCAATGGGCAGTGCAGATACCCAATATGAACTGGTTATTGACGCTGACGCCGCCTTCACATGGGGCGTTAAAGGGTGTTACATTCATGTCAAACATATGTTCCCGCAAGAGTGCAAGAAGGCCAAGCAGGCCCACAGAGCAGTGGCCAAGGCAGTGGCCATGGCCTCATCTGTGATCCCAACTGCCCAGACCCAGAATGACATTGAGTCATTATCTGCAGATGAATTTTGAGAACCTGAGAACCAATCAGATTTGGCCAACCAACCTGATAACTGATGGGTGAGTCAGATTTACCTGAGCAAACCTACTAAGCCTGGATCAAAACTGATTCTACCACCCATTTCCCTCACAAATCTTTGTTGACTTTCAATGGTGCACTCCAGGAGTACAGTAACCCAAAATTTAGCAGAAGGAAAATTCCTCCAAAACACAGGAATTATACCAAAAAATTGATAAAGCCCTAAAAAAGAACTGCTATGACTCAACTGACTCTGTTGCTTCCCGCACACATGGTGACATATCACATGTTGAAAATGAGCCATAGGATGGGCAAGGCGGCCCTTCCCATAGCACCTAAAGTGAATTGGGGGAGCCTTCACAATAGAGACGTTGTACATCGCTGGATCAAAACCTCACCATCCTGTGCTAGAAAACTGAGTTTTAAAAAATAATTACCTGTGGAAATCCTGGCCATTCAGGAAACCCACTGTCCTCACGGTGCCAAGGAAATATGGGCAACCATGCTCCTCCTCTCCCTTTCTTTTTGGTCGCCGCACTGTGGGGTGCCTATACATTTTAATTTATTGCAGGGAAGGCCAACCATGGGACGGACACTTCCAGAATTGACCCAAATGAGACAACACTTAGTAACAGGGAAGGCACCCCAGAGAAGCGATGCTATCTCTTGTTGCCAGCGGGAACGCCACTTATGGGGAGGGGGAGGGAACGTGTGAAGGGGCAGTATCAACAATTGAACATGTGTGGAGGAAGGGGTCTGATTTGATGAACCAAACTGGGAACCAGGAGGATACCAGCTGTCGGCGGCGCAGTGGGAGGTATCCAAACATCCAAGCTTGAAAGTGGTCCACCAAATGAGACCAGAATCTGTGGACAGCTTCTGGGAGGGTGGGGATGGAGCCTGCGATGGCATCCAAGACAATCGTGTGGATAGTCCACATGGCGATTGCAACCACCAGAGCACGGAGGGAGGGTGGACTGGGGGAGGCCATTGATAAAGCAAACATATCTCTTGACAGACTGAAGGGATGTGTTTGATCCTGGCCCAGCAGGCGTTGAACTTCGCGCCATATCACTTTAGAGGTAGGGCACTTCTACAGGCGGTGGAACAGCGTTTCATACTGGCCACACACGACGAAGGATGAGTGTAAAGTGTTAGAGCGCTCAGCTGTATGGTACACCCGCCTCAGGCAGCGCCACACATGGGAGCGGATTTGGGGCTGCAACAGAGGATGGTGAGCGTATTTCCAGATGGTTTTTTGGGTCTCAATGGAGTATGGGATGTCCATCATGTCCAGGTAGTCCACCCTGGATAGGACATGGGGCCATGTGGGGATCACGCCATCATGGATGAGTAGCCCCTGTACCTCTTGTGTGAACTGAGGAGAGGAGCGGCCTCTTCAGGTTGTATGTCCGCTAATATGAATTCTCCACTCAGTGCTCCGCATGGAGAGGAGGATTCGTTTGTAGTGGGTTTTAGTACCGTGAGGACCTGTGGCCGATGGGTGTGAAGCCAGATATTTCATCAGGAAGTGAGGGTTCGATGGATTATTGAGGCCCAAGGCGCGGGAGAAGTTGGAGCAGGCCGCGCGGGACCAGTGTTGGGAGGGGAGTGTAGGGAAGTGACGGCCGCAATCCAGGTACCCAAGATCTTGGCCGCATGGGCTCTGAAGTCAAGCAGGCCCAGCCACCATGATGTTAAGGGCCAAACATGACTTCTAACCATATTGGTGGAGGGCGGCCTGACCAAAGCCATCCTTGCAGCAGGGCATGCAAGGAAGTGAAGAAGCTTGGGGAGAAGGGGATGGCGTGGGCTCCAAACCAGACTTTGGAGATGAGCATAAAGTTGTCCAAAACGACCCTGCCGGTAAGGGAAGGAGGGTGGTCTCTGAGGGAGGCGATGCGCTTCGTCACGTTATCTAGAATATGTTTCTCCATTACTGCTAATGCGTATCCGCCTGCCTCCACCCACACGCCCAGATGGCGGACTGGCCCTATGGTAGGGCGTGGCACGAAGGGGAGCACCAGTGGGGCGGTGTGGGGTGAGCTGGGATGGCGAGCGCGTGTGTGAGCAGATGGGCTGGGCTGGGCACTGGTTGCAGGGGCCCAGCAGTTTTGAGACCGACCAAGGAGGATGATTTTGGTTTTAAAGGCGTTCAGTGCAGCGTTACTTACCTGGGAATACTCCTGGATGAGAGCTTCAAGTGCGCGTGCACCTTTATTATTAGACACCCTAACCACACAGTCATCTGCAAACGCCATCATCTTGACTGGGGCTTGGCCTGGCACATGGACCCCAGTGAGTTGGGCATTCACGTTTCGAAATAGTGGGTCAAGGCTGAAGTTATATAAGAGTGGGCTAAGGTGGTCTTCTTGTCGTAAGCCCCTTTGAGGTCAGATTACTTCTGTTAGGAAGCTAGGGCCACGCACTGCCATTGTTGCAGATTCTGTGAGCATTATTACCCAGTTGATGAAGCGAGGGGGTAGGCGGAATTGATGGAGGCAGGTCCTGAGGCATTCCCAGTTTACTTTATCATAGGACTTCTGTTGGTCCAAGAATGCAAGTGCCCCGGAGGCTGTGGACTGACATGCATTGGCCACAGAGTGCACGTTGTTTCAAATTGATCTTCTGGGTATGAAACCAAAATGTATTTGGGAGATGGTGGCAGATGCTACAGTCCCTAAAACGGTTAGCCATGATTTTTATTAAAATCTTTGTATCCGTGTTAGTTAAAATAATGGGGCGCCAGTTGGCTAAGTCTAGCTTGTCCCCTTTCTTGAAGAGTGTGATGGTGAAGGCCTCTTGTCCTCCTGGCAGGAGGCACATTTCCAAAAGGCTCTGGTTTAGTGAGGCCAACAGTAGTGGGGATATATATTTGAAGTACTTTTTGTAGAATTCATATGGAATGCCATCTGGGCCTGGGCATTTTTGGTTTGGTGCAGCGCGGATGGCTGTCCATAATTAATTTGGAGTAATCAAATTCATTATTTCTGGGTATCAGGAAATGGTGCAGATGTGGGCTCAGTCAAGAAATTCTGCCACTTCGGCCAGCTGAATTGGATTGGATTGGTACAACTCAGAGTAATACTTTTGTGTTTCGATTGCCACTTCAGCTGGCATATCCGTGATGGAATCATCTGATCTTTGCACCTGTGTGCAGGCCACACTCTGGCATGGTGCGAAATTTTTTTAAAAAAATATGCGGTACAAGTTGTCACCTTTTGTGATGCGTTTGGCCCTGTACTGAACATAAACCCGATGTTTGTGTTGCCCTTCAAGCGCGTTGAGGTGGGCGGCTGCCTCTGCCCACTTCTGGCCCCATGTAGAGCTGTATCCTGTAGCTGGGATGTTGGACTCCAGGTGTGCCAACTCTGCCAGAGCACGTTAAATGACAGCCAATGTTCATGAGCATCTGGAGGAGAGGTGGCAAGAGTGGCAGATGGTATCTTCTCTGAAGGTTGCCCATGTGGAAATGGGGTCCATGCAAAACGGTGCAACAAACTCTTTTGTCAGAGTTGCTGATTCCACCCAAGTGGAAAATCCTGGTGACGTGAACTTGGGGGGGCGGGTTTTACACCAATGTGGGGCTTAGCCGCTGTGACAGGTAGGTGGTAGGTTATTGAGACCAGTCAGTAGTTGGAGAATTCCATTTTTGCTGTTTTGAAGTGGGATATGTGGGGTTGGAATTTCGCTGGCGTAAGGATAAGGTTGATGCGGGTCATGGACCTTAATTGGCCATTATGGATGTGGGGGCGCGTCATGTTCTCAAGCAGCGGGGCTTTCCACAGCAGTGCATCCATTAACTAAGGTGGCCTTTAGAATGCAAAGTTCCACGTGACCCTGGGGGCGTGGGCGGAGGAAGGCCACTGGTCCATTGGAGTGTTTAGCCAACAGTTCATGTTGCCAACTACAAAAGGGTCTGGGGGTAGTGGGAGGGATTTGACCAATGAGAAATTTTCCTGATGCTCTCATGCACTGTTTGGGGCATAGATGTTGATGATAGCGTGTACCACTTCAGCCCATGAGAAAGTGACAATGAGGACTCAGCCATTGAGGAAGGTTTTTGATGATAAAAATTTGAAAAAATTATTTTTCCAAATTAGCACCCCACAGTGCTCTGACCAAAAGGATAGGGATGGGAGGAGCATGGTTTTCCAAGCCTCCTCGGAACCTCACAGACAGTGGGACTCCTGGATGGCCAGGATATTCACAGGTAATTTTTGTTGTAAAAAAACTCAGTTTCCTAGCCCGGGACAGCGAGGCCTTGAGTCTGGCGATATTCAATGTCCCTAAAGTGAAGGTCTTCCCCATCACACCTTAGGTGCGCGGGGTGGGCACCTGGGCCCACTAGCCTCCTCTAGATCCCCATGGCCCTTCACGGCAGCGCGGGTGTTTGCAGCAACACTATCAGTAGTTTTGTTGATTTTAGCAGAAAGGGTTGCATTGGCTTTTGCCTTCGCTTTTTGTTTCCCCGATGTCAGATGAATTTTTTGCAGTGTGGATGAGTTTGGTGCACCATTGAGCGGGTCAGATTTTTTTTTCAGGTAGGATGGGCCCCAAGTCGGTTTCAACTGGAGCTTGGTTGCAACGATTGGGTGAGATCAAGTCTTCTCATCAGATCTTCAGATTGGGTAGCCCAATTGGCATGGGCTTCCCAATCTGATTGGTTGATGGATTCCTGATTTGCTTCTACCACGAAGGTTTTGATGTCCTCCTGGCGTTGGGAGTGTGGGATAGCGGTAGTGACTTTGGCTGCTTCCTTGGCCGCGGCCCTGTGGGCCTGCTTGGCCTTCTTCTGTTCTTGCGGAGAAATAGACTTTACCAGTAGGTAGCAACCTTGTGCTCCCCACGGGAAAGCCTCTTTGGTGCTTACAGTTGGTTCGTAGTGCACCTCTCCACTGGCCATGGCCACCGAGGGGTTCTCTTGGAATGTGACGCCCTCCTTAGTGGGGCATGCGTGTGCCTTATGGCCAAATGTGTCACAGTGGGTGCAGATGGGGGGTGCGCTGTCCACGGTTACCCAGAAAGGGTGGGTGGTATGCCTTAAATATTAATAAAATTGGAGTGCGGGATCTGGGTTAGGTCCTTCATGATCTCCTTGGTTGGGGTCAGAACTGCAATGGCTTTGACAGTGCACAGGTGTGGCATCAGCGTAAAGCGTTGCATCTCAAAAGATTGTACTTCGCCATAGATGGTGTGACCATCTTTCAGGTGTTGCTCCAAAATGTCACGTTTCACTGTAGTAGGCAAAAAGTCAAACATGAGGAAAATTTGGTTTGATTTTGTCCATCTAGTGAATTTTGTTTCGATGACCCATTGCCCTTTGGGGAGGTCAATCACTACATGCACCACAGCAGCCTCGTCTGCTGCCTCCTTGTTTTCAAAACCTAGGTCCATCCAACCACGTGAGATGGAGTGAGGTGTGATGTACACCACAGTCAGGAAAAAAGTGTGCACATCACCACAAAATTTTTCCCATTAAGCCATTTGTTGGATGTCCAGAAACACGCAGACTCCATATTCTACCGACGAAAGTGGCTGGGAGTGCGGCGTATTGATCTACTGGCTGCATCGTACTTGCCAAGTGAGGATTTTGGGGAAATAGTGACCGCCAGTTTTTTAAAAAAAATTTTATTCCACCAGTTTCTCCAGGGCATTTTCAAACATTTGAGGCCGCGGGCCTCCCACCTGCTCCTCTTACCTTACTTGCCCAACTGCTCCCTGACATGGGCGCAGACTAATCTCCTCTGTGAGATTATCAAACTAGATTCAGACCTGAATTGAATGGGTTGCAAAAGTGATTGCAATGAGAGAGAAAAGTTTTGGGGTGCTTATACATGTGACTCGCGATTTTAATTTATTTCTAAAATTTGTACCTTAAAGGACATGTGCTTGTAGTGTACTTTTTGTAAGATGAAAAAGTGCATGCTATTGTTAATATTTATGCCACAACTTGTGCACAAAAAAGCCAGGAATTTTTCTCATCAGTCGATTTCATTTTGTTGCCCCCTAACCTTTTGTCATTGGTGACATGAACTGTTGGTTGAACCCATCCACTAACCGCTGGCCTTTCTCTCTTCACTGCCACAGGGATATGTTGAACTCCACATCCTCAAGGCCACCCTAGGGTTGGTCAATACTTTTCCGCGTCATGCTCTGCTTATCAAAAAAATGTCGCGCCCCCATGTCCACAGTGGCCAGTTAAGGTACATGTCCCGCATCAACCTTATCCTTGCACCGTTGAAATTTTGTACCCAGATTTCCCATTTCACTACGACAAAGATCAATTTCTCTGACCACAGGATGGTTTTGATATTCTTCTGTCTATCCAACCCAGCAGATCGGGCTCTGAGTTGGTGCAAACTTCACCTGGCTGAGATCATGTCACCGAGATTTTCCTTGTGGATGGAATCTGTGACCATGGCTCCAGAGTTTATCACACCATTTTGCGCTGATCCAATTTCTGATTGGTCTACCTTCAAAGTGGACACGATCTGCCAGTCTCGCCACCTTTCCTCCCAATGCTCATGATCCACCTCAGCGGTCATCTCGCGAGCTCTGGCAGAGTTGGCCCACCTGGAGTCCAACATCCTAGCCACGGGCTACAGCCCTGCTTGGGGCTGCAAGTGGGTGGAAGTAGCCTCCCACCTTAACGCTATTGAGAGACAACACAAGCATCAGGTTTGTGTTCAGTACAGAGCTAAACACATCACAGTGGGCGACGAGTGCTCCGCTTACAATTTTTGAAAGTTCTTCACACTGCGCCAGAGCTTGGCCAGCACACAGGTGCAGAGGCCAAACAATTCCATAGTGGTTATGCCAGCCAAAGTGGTGATTGAGATACAAAACTATTACTCCAAATTGTACCGATCTGACCCAATTCTGCCGGCTGAAATGGCAAATTTTCTTAGTAGTGCACACATCCGCACCGTTTCCTATTTCCTGGAGTTGATGAATATGATTACTCTGGACGAACTCTGGTCTGCCATTTGCGGTGCACCATATAGGAAATGCCCAAACCCTGATGGTATTCCTTATGAGTTCTATAAGGAGTATTTCAAGTATTTATCCTCACTGTTGCTTGCCTCGCATAATCAGTGCTTTTGGAAACGCGCCTCCTACCAGGAGGGTAAGAGGCCTACACCATTACGCTATTCAAAAAAAGGGATAACCTAAACTTAGCCAACTGACGCCCCATTTCTCTAACACTAATACTAAAATTTTTACTAAAATCATGGCTTACCGTCTAGGGATTGTTGCCTCTGCTATCATCTCCCCAAAAAATTTGGTTTCATACCAAGAAGGTCGATTTGGGACAATGTGCACACTGTGGCAAACCCTGTCAGTCTACGGCCTCTGGTGCACTAGTATTTTTAGACCAACAGAAGGCCTATGATAAAGTTTAACTGGGATTACCTTAGGGCCTTCCTCCACCAATTCCGCCTACCCCCTCGCTTCATCAATTGGGTGATGCTGCTGACAGAATCCGCCATAATGGCTGTGCGTGGCCCTGGCTTTCTCACGGATGTAGTTCGCCCTCAAAGGGGCCTACGCGAAGGGACCCTCTCAGCCCAATCTTATATAAATTCATCCTTGACCCACTTCTTCAAAATGTGAATGCCCGCCTTACTGGGGTCCATGTGCCAGGCCAAGCCCCAGTCAAGATGATGGCGTTTGCAGATGACTGTGTGGTTGGGGTGTCTAACAATAATGATGCACGCGCGCTTGAAGTTCTTATTCAGGTTTACTCCAGGGCAAGTAATGCTGCACTCAACGCCTCCAAAACCGAAATCATTCTCCCTGGTTAGTATTGAGCCCGCTGGGCCTTTGCGTCCTGTTTCCAATCCACCCCATTCGCTAGCGCACGCGCTTGCTTACCCTGCTCAACCCACACCGCCCCAATTGTGCTCCCCTTATTGCCAAGCCTCACCATTAAGCTGGTCCGCCATTAGGGGTGTGGTTGGAGGCAGGCGGGTATGCCTCAACGGTTTTGGAAAACCATATTTTGGACAACATGACGAAACGCATAGCCTCTCAGAGCCCACCCTACTTCCCTTACTGGCAGGGTTGTACTAGCCAAATTTATGCTCCTCTCCAAAGTTTGGTTTGGGGCCCACGCCATCGCTTTATCCCCAAATTCCTTCAAATCACTATATGCCCTTCTGCAAGGGTGGCTTTAGTCAGGCCGCCAACCGCCAGTGTGACTGGAGGTCATGTTTGGCCCTCGCCATAGTGGAGGTATGGCCTGCTCAATTTTGAGGCCCATGCTGTCAAAATCCTGGGCACTTGGATTGCTGCCATAACCAACCCTACAGTTTCAACCCAACACTGGTCCTGCAGCCCGCTACAACTTCTCCCATGCCCTGGGACTCACCAACCCATACCAACCACACTCTTTGATGAAATATCTGGCTTCCATCCTTTGGCCTCAGGTCCACATGGGACTACACCCCACTTCAAACGGATCCTCCTCTCCATGCGGAGCACTGAGTGGAGGATTTGTATTTGTAGGCACACGGCCCAGAGGGGCGCCCCTCTCCTTGGTTCACCCATGAGGTAAAGGGACTACCCATTCTGAACGGTTTGATACCCGTGAGGCCCCATACCTTTTCCAGGGTGGACTGGACATGATGGACATCCCCTTTCCCCTTGATACCCAGAAAGCCATTTGGAAGTACGCCCACCACCTCTTCTGCAGCCTCATATCCGTTCCTATGTGTGGCGCTGCTTGAAAAGGGTGTACCATACTTCTGAAAGCTCTAACACTTTACACTTATCCTGTGTCATGTGTGGCTAGTACAAAACGCTGTTTCACTGCCTGGAAAAGTGCCCTCTATCTAAAGCGATATGACGTGAGGTACAACGTCTGCTTTGCCAGGATCAGGCACAGCCCTTCAGTTTGTCAAGAGATATGTTTGCTTTATTAATGGCCTCCCCTCTTCAACCCTCCCTCCATGCTTTAGTGGCTACAATCGCCATGTAGACTATCCACACGATTGTCTTGGATGCCATCTCAGGCTCCACCCCACCCTCCAAGAAGCCGTCCACCAGTTCCGGTCACACTTAGTGGACCACTTTCAATTGTGGGTTTTGGATACCTCCCACCGCTTCGCCGCTAGTTGGTCTCTCCTGGTTCCCGGTTTGGTTCATCAACTCTGACCCCTTCCTACACAAGTGGTTAATAATGGCGCCTGCCCCTATATACGGTTCTCCCCTCCCAGTTTTGGCGTCCCTGCTGGCAACAGGAGACAGCATTAGCTCCTCTGGGGTGCCCCCTATTAAATGAGTTTCGTTTTCTTTGATGTCTTATTGGAAGTGTCCTCCCTGGTCGGCCTTCCCAGCAATAAATAAACAAACAAAAAACCTGAGGTGGTGCACCCTGCAGGTTTTGTGAATTTCTTAGTAAAATATTGCAACTACATGGAAGTATCCCAATTGCAACTACTGTCATCGAAGGAACACAGATACAATTATTCCTGGGTGTAGAAACACTGACAATTTGGCAAAATTTTGGTGAAGTCCAACTTAAATTTTTCCCGCATGCAGTGTACTTAACAACCCATACTATCCGCAAAGGTTGGGTAGATCTTGGGTTTGAAACAGTGGAAGAAGCAAATGAATCAGCGAAGGTCAGAGTAGTACTTGACTTTCCTGATGGTCAGCATTTGGTATTGACCAAATGCACACATTGGACAGAATCCAAAAATATTTTTATAATTTTTGACTAATTCCCAACTACACTGGCACACACAGCAGTTGAACAACATCTCTGAGAAAGCTTGGAAGCCTACAGAGAAACTAAACAATTCGAAATGCAGAGATTTCAGCTGATGCCAACCCTTAGCACTGGGAAGGCAATCACAATTATTTCCCCAAACCAGGTGATAGAGGAAGATATTACAAAAATCCATCACATCGCATCCTTCACTATTGATGAGAAAAATACCAAATATTCTGCACAACAGTAGAGAGCGTGCCCCCCATATGCAACCACTGCCAGGCCTTTGGGCACAAGGTTCACATATGTCTATAAATGAAGGCCTAAGAGATTTGGGATTCTGTGAGAAAGAAATGGGCGAAGATGACTCAGAGTATGCCAAAATCAGAGAAACTACACAAGCATTCAACTGGGGAAGATATGGGCAAAATAAAATAATTGACCCAATTTTCCCAAGAATGAAAAATGGCAAAAAAAGCTCACAAGATGGCCGCGGCCAGGCAAAGGCATTGGCAGAATCATCCATCTCACCATAACAGATCCAATAAGACATGGATGAGCTTGAAACAATGAGCCAATCACATCCTGCAGAAAACCAAACAACCAATACAAATAGAATGGATTCAGCAAAACCTGATTCAGAAATAAATGTGGCAAAATAGAGGTTCAGCACACCCCCCAAAATTGCGGAGCATAACCAAATTGGGAATGAAAATCAAAAATGGAATGCGCAAGAGAAAAATGTGGCCAATAAGAGCACATAAGTGCTACGCAATGATAAATTGAAAACCAATAAAGGCAAGAGAGGAGAAAAAACAGCGGTAATGAAAGGGGCAGAGCATACCCCAACTCCTACTCACAGTTACGCTCTCCACAGCAGAGGTGCAATGGAGAGCAATGAGAGTGAGAGAGTAGGGCCGGGGGCCCTGCTAACTGCTCCTGAGGCGCATTGGCGTCTCAGTAGAGATAGGGACGCTGAACATGGCAGGACTCAAGTCCTTAATGTCCCAGGCCAAGAAGTTGAGTCTCCTGCAAAACCCACCTGTGGATATCCTGGCAGTGCAGGAAACTCAATGTCCAGAGGGAAAGGAGGAAGCATGGGGAAACATGCTCCTCCCAGCAATATTGTTTGGTTACACCACTGTGGGTTGATAGTACATGTGAATCAAAACTTTAAATTTATTAAAAAAAATTTGTTCCTGGATGGCCGCGTACTAGCTGTTACCTTCTCATGGCAAAAAGAAGTGCACACAATAGTCAGTGTGTATGCACCAAACTGTTCATGGATCAATGAGAGTTTTTAACAGCTCTAACACAACTCCATTTCAGCAAATACTTTTGTCATGGGAGACATGAACTGCTGGATTAACCCAGACACTGACCAATGGCCACACACAACGGATACACCACAAGGGCTAGTGGAACTTCACGTGCTAAAGGCCACCCTGGGACTATATGATCTGCTACCTAAAAGGTCACCTTTACTACAGAACATGACTCGCCCACTTGTACACAATAGTGCACTTATCTCTATGTCACAAATGGATCTAATACTCGCACCATTAATTTTCTGACCCCAAATTCATAAATTCAAAAACAAAAATCGAATTCTCTGACCATTGGCTAGTTTTGATGTCCTATACACCAGCAAAACAACTACCCAAGCACCCAGGTGGTGCAGAATACGCCCAAAAATTTTTCCAACTCGGAATTTCAATTATGGATGAAGGAAATATCCTTAACAAGGGATTTTCAAACACCTTTCAGTTTGGATCCTTTAACCACCTGGGAAAATTTCAAAAAATCAACAACCCAACAGATTAAACACACAACGTCTAGAAAATACAGGGCAATTTCAGCCACAATCAAGCACACCTTAACAGAAATTAATCATCTGAAAAACAATGTCCCATGCACAGGATACAGCTCTGGATGGGGTTGCAAATGGGCAGAGGTTTCTGCTTGGCTAAATACCTTGATACATAAACATAAACACAAACACCAACATTGAGTTGGGGTTCAATATGAGCAAAAAACATAAAAGATGGAGAAAATTGCTTGAGAAATTTTTCTGTCAGTTTCATGCCTGGAAAAGTATGATAGCCTGCACACAGGTCTGATGACCAGAAAAATCCATAGTGGAAACACCCAAAGAAGTTGTGACTGAAGTAAAACAGGTTTTATACGAATTTATATAAATCCAAACTGGTCAAACTAGCAAAAAAAATTGAAAAATTTCTTGCAAATGCACATATTGACACCATGGTTCAAAATAACAATTTTAATTAACCTAATATCGCGCAAGGATGGGACCATCTAGTACTAAAAAAAAAATATCGCGCAAGGAATTATGGGAAGTATTATGCAGTGCGCCAAGAGGGAAATGACCTGGATCTGATGGGATTCCCTTTGAATTTTATATAAAATTTATTAAAATATCTAATATTCTTTTAGCTTCCATGAACAAATGTATAATGGAAACATGCCTCATACCTGGAGGCAAAGAAGCTTACACTGTCACTTTATTAAAAAAAGGAGACAGACTAACACTATCCAATTGGCGCCCAATCTCCCTAACCAACATTGATACTAAAATATTCACATAAATTATGGCCAAACGACTAGGAGAAAAAACAACTGATGTGATATCCCCATCACAATATGGATTTGTTCCAAGAAGATCCATATGGGACAATATCCACACAGTTGCAAATGCCTTCCATTCCAAAACCTCTGGAGCGCTTGTCTTTTTAGATCAGCAGAAAGTATACTACAGGGTGAACCGGACCTATCTCAGAGCCTGCCTTCAAAAATTCAAACTCCCAAATTTATTTATAAACTGGGTGATGTTGTTCACAGAGTCAACTACCATGGCTGTGCGTGTATCAGGTTTCTTAACTAACCCAGTTCTTCCACATAGGGGACTCAAACAAGGGGACCCTCTAAGACCTCTACTATACAATTTTAGTCTGGATCCCCTAATCCGAAATAAAAATACACTTCTCAATGGAATAGGAGTTAAGGGCCAATCACCAGTCAAAATGATGGCCTTTGCTGACAACTGTGTGGTGGGTATATCTAATAACTAGGATGCTTGCAGAATTGAGAAGATAATACAACAATATTCAGCCATAAGCAACGCATCATTTAACACTGAGAAAACGAAATTGTACTCTTGGGGAAATATCAGACCCATTGGATGCCATATACCCTGGTTTAACAAACTAATATAACATCAAGGCTCCTCACCAGACATAGGAGGTGAAGGTCAGCAATTTCCCCACTGAAACCTCCCTTCACTACCAAGCTGGCAGCTAGACCTGTCCGTCAATTGGTGGTATGGTTAGAGGCAGGAGGTTACGTCAACTCCATGATGGAAAACCAACTTCTAGTTAAAATAACAAGACGCATTGCATCCTTATATGGACATCAAACAGGTCCAATAGGAAGGGTCATGATAGCCAACTCCATGATACTATCAATCATATGGTTTATGTCCCATTCAGTAGCTTTCTCGCCATCCTTTTTTAACAGAATCCACGCCTTACTATAGTGAGGTTTTGGTCCAACCACAACCCCTCTGTACGCCTTAAAACCCTATTTGGCTCTAGGAGGAATGGAGGTATGGGGCTATTTAATTATGTAAAGCAAGTGACCCATATACTAGGATCCTGGATAGCTCAGGTGACTAGCCCAGTTCTTCCAGATATACATTGGGTCAGAACAGCAAGATATAACTTCATAAGAGCACTCCAATTAAGAAACTCGGATCACCCAAACACATCAATCAAATATCTGGCGTCTCATCCCACAGCTGCAGGACCACATGGCACTCCTGCACATTTCAAACGAATACTTCTAGCCATGAGAAGAGCAGAGAGGGAGATTCACATATGTAGTCAGACCAGATACAGAGGACTTTTAATGATAACTCACAGACAGGAAATTAATGTCCAAACAGTCATAGACAACATAATATGCAGTTGCCCGAAACCATAGCCAGAATTGATTACCTGGATCATATGGATATACTATACAACCTGGAGACCCAAAGAAAAGTTTGGAGATACACACATCACTCACTACTTCAACCCCGGATAAGAGCACATGTGTGGAGATTCATGAGGAGAGAGTGTACCACACTGCAGAACGGTCTAATGAAGCCCATTCCTCATGTACAAAATGTGTTCAATATGGAAGCTTAGTACACCGTTTAGAACAATTTCCAACATCAGTGGCTATATGGAAAGAGGCCATGCGCCTAGTCCGCCAAGACAGTGGACAAACATTCAGCCTAGCAAGGAACATGTTCTCTCTAAACATGGAATTACCTGTCCACCCTTCCCTCCAGGCGTTAATAGTAGCAATAGCACTATAAACGATCCATATGATAGTACTGGAATTGATTATAAGAAGCTCGTCTACAATCCAAGAAGCCATCCATCGCTTCCACATCCATATATTGGAACATTTCCAATCATGGCTGTTTGGAAACATGAACCCACATAACAGAAGGACAATCAATACATGGTTCCCCATATGGTTCCTGAAGATTGATTCTTTCCTTCACTCATGCTGCATCTAAGGATAAGCCACCATAAACCCCCTACCATCCTAAACTTAGTGGCCCTGGAGACAACAAGAGGGGCTTAGAACCCCCTAGCGTGCCTTTAATTGTCAAATTTTATTAGTTTTCTCACTATATTGGAATTGATTGTCCCCTGGTCGACCTTCTCCAAATAAGTAAAACACTGGTGGCCTCAATAAAAATAATAAAAAACTGACAGTTAGTATTTCCCCAGAGATTTTGGCCTGACATACGAAATGTAACTAGTTTATCAGTAATCTGCATTACCAGCCCATGTCATCAGTGGAGCACAGGGTTCAAGTGTTCTTGGATATACAACAAATGGTGCTTTGGGAAAAGTTTTGTGGAGATGTACACACCCATTTACCAAATACAGTGTATGTTGCATTGCACTCCATGACACAAGGCTAGTTGGATCTTGGGTTCAAAAAAAACAAGTGGCAGACTAAGCTGTGAAGGTGTGCGTGGTGGTGGACAACCCAGACGATCAATGGGTAGTCAACATGAAGCGCAATCGTTGGACTAAATCAAATCAAATTTTGTTACATTTGACTTCCAACCTACAACGATTAAGTGCACCATGATGGAGCAACACCTAATGGCTGGGCTCAAAGCATAAGGGGAAATCCAATCTTTTGAGATGCAGCGCTTTACGCTCATGCCAGACCTGCATGGGCAAAGAAATTGTTGTACTCACCCCATCTGTAGGGGCAGCGAAAGATTTGACCCAAATCCCCCACACTACTTTTGTGTTAGTTGATGGGCAAGAATTTCTCCCATTTCATGTCACCATGGATAGCGCGCCTCCTATTTGCACCTTTTGTTACGCTTTTGGCCACAAGGCCAACCTGCCCCACCAAGGAAGGCATTACACAAAACGAAATCATCCCAGATGCAATGAGTGTTGCAGGCACCCATTATGAACCAGCTATAGACACCGATGCCGCCTTCCCAAGGGGCGTGCAGGGGTGCTACATTCAAGTCAAACCTGTGTCCCTGCGGGAGTGTAAGAAGGCCATTCTGGCCCACAGAGTGGCTGCCAAGATGGTGACCACAGCTGAGTCTATGATTCTGCTTGCCCAGCTCCAGGATGAAATCAAGTCATTCACTGTGAAAGTGGCTTGCAAATCCATGCACCAATCAGATTGGGCCACCCAGCCTGAAGGCCCAATGGGTGAGTCTGATACACCTGACCAATGTTACTAAGCATCGATCAAAACTGATTTTACCACCAAAATCCCTACTGATTATTCTAGACCTGTGATGGGGCACCGCAGGCACACAGCATTGTGAAGTCTTACAACAAAGCTGGAAAAAAGTCCAACAAAACCACACCTGCATCCAAAGTAACAGATTCCCTTAAAGAAATGTACGATGGCCCAGCAACAATGCATATACCACCACTGCAGAGAAATTGGCAAAGGGCGGCAAAGGGGGCCCTACCTAATGCACCTAAGGTGTGATGGGGGAGCCTTCACAATAGGGGACGTTGAAAATCTCTTGACTCAAGGACTCGCCATCCTTGGTTAGGAAACTGAGTTTTTTTAGATTAATTTACTCATGGACATCCTGGCCATGCAGAAAACCCACTGTCCATATGTGCTGAGGACAAATTGGCAACCATGCTCCTCCCTTCCTTTCCTTTTTGTCACTTTACTGTGGTGTGCTTATATGAAAGACCCTTAATTATAAATTCAATTCTTCAATTTCATACCTCAACAGGCATGTCCTTGTTGTGTCCTTTTTGTGGGACAAAAAAGTGCACGCTGTCATTAGTGTATATGCCCCTTCTAGTGAATGAGCTCGTTGGGAATTCTTCTCAGCCATTACTTCCCACCCGCTTCTCCTTGACCCATTAATGGTGGGAAACTTAAACTGCTGGGCCAAATCAGCCACTGACCGTTGGCCTTCTGTGACACCCCTGCAAGAACATGTAGAACTTCACGTTCTAGTGTCCACTTTGGGGTCGTTTGATACCCTGCCTCAACATGCACCGCTGCTCCCAAACATGTCTCATCCCCATGTGCACAACAGTCAGCTGAGGTCAATGTCCCACATTGACCTTATTCTTGCACTGTTGAAAATTGCTCTCAGGTTGCATACTTTATGACAATGAAACTCGATTTATCTGACCACATGTTAGTATTGATTTCCTTCCCTTTGTCACACCCAGCGGCACAGGTACCAAAGTGGTGCAAACTCCACCCAGCTGAGATCACATCACCCAGGTTTTCCTCATGGGTGGACACCAAAACCTCAGCTCAAGAGTTTACCACACCGTTATGTGCGGACCCACTTTTAACATGGTCACAATTAAAAGTGAACACCATTTTCCAGGCACGCCACATCTAATCACGTTGCTCTTGGGCTGCCTCGGCGTTCATTTTGCACATTTTTGAAGAAGTGGACACCTGAAATCTAACATACCTGCTGCAGGCTACAGCCTGGCTTGGGGTCACAAGTGGGCAGAAGTGTCCACTCGCCTCAAGCACTGGTAAGGCAACACAAACATCATGATTGTGTGCAGTATAAGGAAAAGAATAAAATGGCAGGCGACACATACTCCACTAACTTTTTCTAAAAATTCTTCACACTGAAAAAGAGCTTGGCCTGCACACAGGTGAGGCGGACAGACCACTCCATTTCAGATACTCTGGCCAAAGTGGCAATTGAAGTTCAAAATTATTACTCCAAATTGTATTGCTCTGATCCAGTTGAACTGGACAGAGTTGCTAATTTTCTTAAAAGCGCACATATCTGTACATTTCCTGTTATCCAGAGTTAATGAATCTAATTATTGGGATGATTTCTGATCTTCCATTTGTGGTAAATGTACAGGAAATGCCCAGGTCCATATGGGATTTCTTATGAGTTCTAAAAGAAATATTTTACTTAAATTCAACTCCTTGCTGCTTGCCTCAATGAATCAGTGTTTGTTTAGAATGAGCCTCCTCCCTGGGGGGCAAGAGGCTTCTTTAGACTAACGCTGTATAAGAAAGGGGATAAGCTGGACTTGGCCAACTGGAGCCCCATTTCACTTACTAACACTGATACTAAATTATTTACTAAAATCATGGCCAACCGCCTATGGGTAGTTGCCTCCACTGTCATTTTCTCTGAGCGATTGGTTTAATTACCAAGCGGTCTATTTGGGACAATATACAAACTGTAGCAAACGTCTGCCAATCTCAGGCTACTGAAGCACTTATTTTCTTAGACAGCAGAAGGCTTATGATAGTATCAACTGAGATTAACTCAAAGCCTGCCTCCATAAGTTCCACCTCCCCCATCGGTTCATTAATTGGGTGATGTTGCTCACGGAATCTGCCACAATGGCTGTGCGTTTCCCCGAATCTTTAACTGATTTAATTCACCCTCAATGGGGCCTACGCCATGGGGACCCTCTAAGCCCACTTTTGTATAACTTCAGCCTTGACCCAGTTTTGCACAACATAAAGCTGCCTTACTGGTGTCCATTTTCAAGGCCAAGCACCAGTCAGGATGTTAGATTTTGCTGATAATTGTGTGGTTGGGGTGTCTAACAATAATGATGCACACGCGCTTGAGGTAATATCCAGGTTTACTCCAGGAAAGTAGCGCTGCACTTAATACCTCCAAAACCAAAATATTCTCCTTGCTATGTTCTAAGCCCGCTGGTCACCAGCGACCCATTTTTTTCTTGCTTCAACAGCTAGCTCACGGGTTTGCTTGCCCCAACCACCCCAATCTGCCCCGCTTGTGCTCCCTTTCTTGCTAAGACCCACTACTGGTCTGGTGTGCCATTTGGGGGTGTGGCTGGAGGCAGGATGGTACGCCTCAACGGTGATGGAGTACCATATTCTGGACAATGTTACAAAACGCGTAGCTTCCCTCAGAGCCCGCCAATCTTCCCTTTACAGGCAAGGTAGTGCTGAACATCTCTATGCTCCTTTCTAAAGTTTGGTTTGGGGCCCACGCCATCGCTTTTTCCCTTTGTTTCTTCAAGTCATTATATGCCCTTCTGCAAGGGTGGCTTTGTTTAGGCTTCCCACCGCTGGTGCGCCTTGATGTCATGTTTGGCCATCGCCATAGTGGTTGTATGGGCCTGCTCAACTTTATGGCTCACTCCGCAAGAATAAAAGGCACCTGGATCGCTGAAGTCAACTAACTAACGCTCTCAGCCCAGCACTTGTTACGCGCATCCCGCTCCAACTTCTCTCCCGCCCTGGGCCTCAGCAATCCTACCCACCCCCATTCTCTGTTAAAATATATTGCCTCACACCCTTCTGCCGCAGGCCCACAAGGGACGTCGCCCCACTTTAAAAGAATTCTCCTCTTCATGAGGAGCGCTGAGTGGAGGATTTGCATCACTGGGCACACCGCCCAGAGGGGTTGACCTACTCCCTACTTCACACAGGATGTACAAGGCTAAGACATTCTGAACAATTTGATACCCAGGAGGTCCCCTACCATGGCCAGAGTGGATTATCTGGACACGTTGGACATCTCATACTCCCTAGAAACCCAGAAAGACATCTGGAAGTACACCCACCACACACTTTTGCAGCCACAAGTTTGTTCCCATGTGTGGCACTGCTTGAAATGGGTATACCGTACACCAAAAGCGCTCCTATGCGTTGCACTCATCATGTATTGTGTGTGACCAATATGGGACTTTGGTTCACCGCCTAGAAGAGTGCCACCATTAAGCGATCTGGTGTGAGGTTTAACATCTATTTTGCCAGGATCAAACACTGATCTTTAGCCTATCTAAGGACATTTTTGCCTTGTCCTTAAATTCCCCTATATAACCTAACCTCTGAGCTGTAGTAATGGCAATCTCTATGTAGACTATCCACACGGATGTATTTGATGCCATTTCAGGCTTTACTCCCACCCTTCAGGAAGCTGTACGCCGATTCTAGTTGCACCTCATGGACCACTTTCAAGAATGTTTGTTTGGTAATCTACCATCCCATCAAAAAAAAGTTGGTCTCATCCTGATTTCCGGTTTGGTTCATCACTTTAAACTTTTTCCTTCATACATGCTCAATAGTGGCGCAAGCCTCTACTTACAATATCCCCCTTCCTTTACTTGGCATTCCCGCTGGCAACAGGAGATAGCATTAACTTCTCTGGGGTACCTCTTGCTGATATTAGTTTTTTAGTTTACATTTAAGAAGTGTCTGTCCCCTGGTTGGCCTTCCCCAGATAAAATTTAAAAAATTAATATGCAGAACTATAATTTCAAAGTATTTTTTCTGAGGTGGGCGACCTGGGGATGATACCACACTGATGAGGTGGATTTAAATTAAAGGTAAAGGAGGATAAAACCCAGAAAACCTCTATGTGCAGCGTATGATAGGCCAAGAACTCCTTGGACTGCATTTGATATTTGCTATCTTGGTTTGGAACATTGGTGCGCAACACCAACACAGTCATAATCATACTCACCCAAAGTTCATCTACTGGGATCTAACTCAGGGAGGCAGTGGTAGAGGGTCCATATTCTACCATTAGGTATCCTTCCCAAATATCAATGTAGAGGTATACACTTTATTTGGCTTTAGTTATTGAGTAAAAAAATTACAGAAAATTTGTTTTTAGTTTAACAAAAAAATGATTTTAATTAATAGTCTTATAAGGCATTTCTGATCCCAGCAAAATATTTTTAAAATTAGAAGTGTGCTATTGAAATCATTTAAATTAGCAACTAGTAGTTTTATTTATATTTTACTATCTGCAGCAATTAATTTAGTGAAGTTATTACAAGTTTGATTACCAGTATAATCATCTAAAATTGTATTTAATTAGTATCTTTTCAAGATAAGTATTTGATATTTATACTTTTTTTCACTAAACGTTTGTTTCTACTTTGATAATCTGTAGCCATCTGAAATAGATAAAAATATCTTTTAAGGTGTTTTTCTCTTACTTAATAGTATTTTTAGTACTTTTAATAATTTTGATTTCAACATAATATATTGTAATTGTCTGTGTTTACTAATATTATCAGGGTAAGTTTTAATCTTTAATATAAAACATAAATTAATCAGTTCAAATTGTCTAGAATATAAACCCAAGAACAAAGGTAACTCCGCTAGTGCTTATTTCAGACAATTACAAGTACAATGCATTAAAAAGAGTGGTTTGGAGGTAAATGATGAAAAGCTTGTACAAAAGACCCTGTTCAATCCCTGGTGGAACCCTTTTTGGGGTAACACTTTTTATAATAATCAGGCAAACAAAAAGAGTTTGGGCATTCAGATTGCACCAAATCATCGCCCAAATTTTTGGAAGTTCATTGGGAGCTCCTCTCCAGGCCACTTCCACTTGAGTACAGCCTACACCGCAGAGACCAGCCCCTTTTAAAAGTTCAGAGGGGGTCCAACCAAGTGCAAGATTTTTCAGCTCACTGATTGGGTAAAATACATTAAAACCTTACCACACGGACTTAAGTTACCTGCCCTCCATTGGCCATTTCATTAAAGTGAAGCTTCTGAGCTCTGATAGGTCAAATATCAATATTCCCTAATTTGGATGTTACTAAGCAATCTGAACTTTGAGCCTCAACACATTACATACTAAGTATTGACTTATTAAGAGGGTTCATTTCTTATCTCCTGCAGCCACTAATAAAACTATTAAATAAAACAAAATTCTAGTTTATAAGGTTTATTTATATTTCTTTTTATCAGTGGTTTCACCCCATATTTGTTTTTTTGCCTAAAATGCATCATTGAGCTTAATAACCCTAAAATCCAACAACTTATAATAATAATTAAACTTAGTGAAGATATTACTGTAGGAGTCTAATAAAGAATTGAACTTCATTGTTGGACATTCTCCTTCTCAACTTAAGCAAAAGAATGTTGGAGGTATTAATGTTCACAAATCTGCAACCATGATTGGCCCATCACCTGCTCAATCTTCAAATAATATTGTGGATATCAACAATATGAGTACCCACAGCAAAAAGACCTTAGCGGATTCTCAGTAGAATCCTAACTATCAGAAAAATATGGTTTATCACAAAAATCGGCTAAAAAAGTTAATAACTAATAAAAGGATTATACTGACTTCTCAGCCAAATTTGAGGTGTTCAATATTGCTGGATCTGAACCCTCTCAAGGTGAGAAGATTTTACCCGTTGATGATTGGGTGAAAATTAACCAATCATTACCACACAAGTCTGACCACCGTTGAGATGAAAAGATTTTACTGAATGATGATAGGTTGCACATTAACCAATCATTACCATGTGAGTTTGATAACCGCTGAGGTGAGAAGATTTTACTTGTGGTGATTGGATACAATACATCAAATTGTACCCACATGGGTCAGTTTTGTCTCTAAAAATATTTATCATTGATCTGATAGGCCAAAAGCCTATATTTCTTAATTCGGATGACTCAGCTTTATATTCTATTGCCTCAAATACCCATGGTCTCAAAATATGAACTAGTTTAAATAGGAAAAACTAGTATTGAGAAGAGGACCTTTTCTGGCTTTGCCCTGCTTAAACAATAAAAAACATAAAAAACTTTAACAAGCGTTATTTATTACTTTTATCTTAAAGTAAAATTTACACTTTAAACAAATTATTTGTGGCATCCATTGGTGGATCCCATAAACTTGGTGCTCACTACAGGGGTTGAGCCCCCTGAATGCTTCAATAGGTATTAACAAAAAAATGGAGAGTGTCACCTGTTGGGTGCGAAATGGGGAAGGGACTGAAGATTATGATCAAATGGACAGCCCTACTGCTTTGATATTTCAAGAAGAACAATTTAAACACATATTAATACCTGAGTCTCATCGCATCACTTGGCCAGCTACTGAAGCTGTGAGAGACCTTACTCATGGCATCCTTAACCCTGGCGACATTGCGTCCCATAAACGAGCGTCATTGGTAGAGGAACGCCACTAGTTTCTCTATGAGACTAGTGTCCTCCCAGAGACCTATGGTCAGCTTACAAATTTGACCACCTACATATGAAAGTTTGCTCATCCTGCCTTGGTCCATATGATGCATCTCTTATCCAGCCATTATGAAGAGCTTCATCGACACCTAGATACCCATGCAGCTCTGAATTTAGCCTATGATAAGCTGTATCAACTGACTGCCAAACATCTTAAAGCAGTTAGATCTGGTGTGGAAGCTAATCGCAAATTCATCATACAGCTGCATGACTGACTTACTACTATTGACACTGGGATTGTAAAGTATTTTGAGGAGGCCATGAAGATATTCCAGGATGAACTGAATGCATCCTCCGCTAGCACCCGCTTGTTGTTGGAGGAGTGCTAAAGAACTTGAAAAGCAAAATGAGCAAACATATTGTTACCTTTCAGCCCCCAACTCCATCCTTCAAGAGAAATATGAACAGCATGTGGCTGTGGTGGAGCGGCAGTTAATAAAGGCCTTTTTGCGTGTTGATGAGCTTAAATGTCGTTGTTGCTTGAACCATCTAGCGCCACCACCACCCTCGCGGCCAAGGTTGTTCAGCTATAAAAGGATCTATCTCTCAAAGATTCATTTTAAAATACCAAATATTTGGCGCGTCGCCTGAATGAATGTGAAACCAAAGTGAAAGTGATAAAAGCTTCACTTGAAAGCCCTGTGCTGTTGAAGGAAGTATTTAGTCAACAAATGCAGGTCAAGTGGAAGTATGAACAGATTAAGGGGGGTACAAGGCCCCAGCTCCCCTCCCGTGACGATGAAGAGTGTAAACAAATGAAAGAAGAGCTGAAGAACCATGTGAAAGTCGTGGAAACTGCTCAATTAAACCTAAGCTCAATGGTGTCACAACTCCGTTTCCAAGTCTCTGCAATGGAAAACCGAGTGGAAGATCTTGAAACTAAAAAATCATGGATTGAAGCTCGACTGAGATTATGTGAATCTGGGCCCCTAGAAGCCCTCTCTAGATTGGAAACCCGGCTTGAAGCCATGCATGATCAGTTTGATTGCCTTTAGTGGACCTTTGATCAGTTAAGCTACCACTCTGAAACATCAGAAGCAGAAGCTCCAGCTATTCATACCCTTACTGGGAATGACCATAATTCATTCAAACCAACGTTAAAAGAAAAGTTTATCCCCAGCGAGGGTAGCATTGCTTTGTTTTTATATGTTTACAAAGCAGCTATGGAAGGGGCGACTGATCGTCAGAAGGCTAAACATATCCTTTCTTCTTTGGGACGCATGGAACAGGAGGTGATAGTCCCACATATGGATGCTCTTAGCACCTGGGCTGAAGTTAAAGAGGCTTTCATAAACATGTTTGGTTCAAAACAGGCTTTGAGTATGAAAAGCAAGCCTTTATGCATATGAGTATCCAAAAAGGAGAGTCAGTGGTCACCTTTGCGAATCAATTCTATATGGAAGCACAGATGTTGTTAACCTCAAAGATGTTGACTTTGGATGATGCTGTAGCCGCCGTTTTGACTGGAGTGGCTTCTTACTCTCCGTTAGCAATGCACATCACCTCAGTTAAATGCTATTTCCATTCCATTCAAGACATCAAGGAAGCGTTAATAGATGTCGCCAATTTCCATAAGCCCAAAGTTCCACATGGAGCAGTATCACGTCCTCCGTTTTAACCATTGAAGCTTTAAAGCTTAAGCCTCGAGCCCTAGCTATTGAAGACAAGAAGGAGCCCCTTCAGATAATGGGCCCTGAAGAGCAAAACCCCAAAGCAAAACGTCCTGAACGCCCTCAGTGTGAATACTGCTACAAGTTCAGACACAAGGAGGCTATGTGCTGGAAATAGAAAGCTGACGCCGAGGAACAGGAGCAGGGAAAAGAAATGTCAGCGTAGGAAAGGCACACCTATTGCTGATAAATATCATGTGCCTGACTAACTTAAAAAAACTAGTGCCATTACCTCGCGTTACTAATACCCCAGGGGATGATTCTGAGGGGGATATGGATGAGGTTGGCTATTACATTGTAGGATCACCTGCTGAAGTGGAAGTATCCAATTGCTTAAATGCTGGAGGAGTAGATGAAGCCACCATACCTGAAGAGACGTATCTCTGCAAGTTTTAGGGGAGCCAATTGTCATCGATACTGTCAGCGATGCAGATGAGGTGTTGTCTTACTTATTCGCCCTATCCAGCATGGTCATACTATGCAGTATATCCAGAAAAATTACCCCGAGACTGCATGTAAATTAACCTCCAATTTCCATCTTAAGGAGGTCTTAGCGCTATCACCCACTTTTGGGGGGATACTTACAAAGGTGAAGTGGTTATCCAAAAAGTCTGGGTGATGGCTATCTTATATACAGGCTCCCCAGTGAACTTAATCTCCTCCAAGTTGATAAAGATCAAATTTGCACCTGACTTGTAGTACAACCAAGACTTTGGAACTTCTGGACCCAACAACACCCGCGCACTTGATGCTTACTCATCACTTCCCATTTGTATTGGGAAGCCTATTCTATCAGCCCCCGCAATGGCTTTGGATAACAACACTTATGATATGCTTATAGGTACTCAGTTTATGATTGAGGATGACAGCATTATCATTATGAAGCAAGGGTTCTTGTCATTGCTCAATTATGAAGTTCTCTTAGTTCTAGCCAATACAGGACCCAGCAAGAAGGAATACTCTTTCATGTACACCAACCTCAAAAAAACAGCAACTAAATAAGGGCAGGCTGCCAATGAGCTCCTCCCCCTTCCTACATCTCAAGTGGCTGATAAGGTATTATACTACCATAACCGCAACACCCCTCCCAACATTCTTGAGGGGGCAATGTCAGACATTCTCCTTCTCAACTTAAGCAAAAGAATGTTGGAGGTAATAGTGCTCCCAAATCTGCAACCATGATTGGCCCATCACCTGCTCAATCTTCAAATAATATTGTGGATATCAACAATATGAGTACCCACAGCAAAAAGACCTTAGCGGATTCTTGGTGGAATCCTAACTATCAGAAAAATATGGTTTATCACAAAAATTGGCTAAAAAAGGTAATAACTAATAATAGGATTACACTGACTTCTCAGCCAAATTCAAGGTGTTTAATATTGCATGGATCTGAACCTCCACGAGGTGAGAAGATTTTACCCATTGATGATTGGGTGCAAATTAACAAATCATTACCACTCAGATCTGAACCCTCTCAAGGTGAGAAGATTTTACCCGTTAATGATTGGGTGCAAATTAACCAATCATTACCACACAAGTCGGACCACCGCTGAGATGAAAAGATTTTACTCAATGATGATAGGTTGCACATTAACCAATCATTACCATGTGAGTTTGATCACTAAGAGGTGAGAAGATTTTCCTTGCTGGTGATTGGATACAATACATCAAATCGTTACCACATGGGTCAGTTTTGTCTCCAAAAATATTTATCATTAATCTGATAGGCTGAAAGCCTATATTTCCTAATTTGGATGACTCAGCTTTAAATTCTATTGCCTCAAATACCCATGGTCTCAGAATCTGAACTAGTTTAAATAGGAAAAACTAGTATTGAGATGAGGACCATTTCTGGTTTTGCCCTGCCTAAACAATAAAAAACAATATAATTGTACTTTTCTTTCTCTTTACAAACACTTTTGTGACCGATTCAATTCAAGACTAAATCTAGTTTGATAATCTCATAGAGGGGGTTAGTCTGCGCCCATGTCTGGGAGCAGTTGGGCAAGCAAGGCAAGAGGAGCAGGCGGAAGGCCCGCGGCCTCTAACGTTCAAAAACGCCCCGGAGAATCTGGCGGAATAGAAAAAAAATCTAAAAAAACTGGCAGTCACAATTTCCCCGGAGATACTCACGTGGCAAGCACGATGCAACCAGTACATCAACACGCCACATTCCCAGCCACTTTCGTTGGTGGAATTCAGAGTCCGTGTGTATCTGGACATCCAAAAAACGGCCCTATGAGAAAAATTTTGTGAAGATGTACACAAAATTTTCCCGACTGCGGTGTACATTGCACCTCACTCCATGTCACGCAGTTGGCTGGACCTAGGTTTTGAAAGCAAAATAGCAGCAGATTAGGCTGCAGCAGTGCGCATAGTGGTCGACCTCCCCAAAGGGCAACAGGTCATTGAAACTAAATGCACCAGATGGACAAAATCAAACCAAATCTTCCTTACGTTTGACTTTTTGCCTACTATGGTAAAACGTGACATTTTGGAGCAACACCTGAAAGATGATCTCGCCATATATGGTGAAATACAATCTTTTCAAAATGCAACATCTCACGCTGATGCCACACCTGTGCACTGGCAAAGCCATCAAAGTTCTGACCCCAACCAAGGAGATCGCGAAGGACCTAACCCAGATCCAGCACTCCACCTTTATTGACATCGCAGGGCACACCACCCACCCATTCTGGGTAACCGTGGACAGCGCGCCCCCCATTTGCACCCACTGTGACGCGTTCGGCCATAAGGCACACGCATGCCCCATCAAAGAGGGCGTCACATTCCAAGAGCACCCCTCGGCGGCCATGGCCAGTGGAGAGGCGCACTACGAACCAACCGCAAGCACCAAGGAGGCTTTCCCATGGGGAGCACAAGGCTGCTACCTATTGGTAAAGCCCATCTCCCCGTAGGAGTGGAAGAAGGCCAAGCAGGCCCATAGGACTGCGGCCAAGGAAGCGGCCAAGGCCACCACCACCATACCACACTCACAACGCCAGGAGGACATGGAGACCTTTGCGGCAGAACCAACTTGTGAATCCATCATCCAACCAGATTGGGAGGCCCATGCTGAACAGGCCACTCAATCCAAGGATCCAATGGGAGATTCGATCTCACCCAATCACTGCACCCAAGCCCCGGTCAAAACTGACTTGGGACCTATCCCAACCAAAAAAATTTTTTTTGCCCCACTCGACGGTGCACTGAACTTATCCGCACCACAAAAAATTCGTCCGACGTCGGGAAAACAAAAAGTGAAGGCCAAAGCCAATGTGACTCCTTCCACAAAAATTAACAAAAACCCCAATAGCATTGCTGCTGTGAAAGCCCGTGGGGACCTGGAAGAGGCTGGTGGGCCCAGGGGCCCACCCCCTCGCACCTAAGGTGCGATGGGGGAAACCTTCACTCTAGGGATGCTGAATATCGCCAGACTCAAGGCCTCCCCATCCCGGGCTAGGAAACTGAGTTTTTTACAAAAAAATTTACCCTTGGATATCCTGGCCATCCAGGAGTCCCACTGTCCACAAGGTTCCTAGGAAGCTTGGAAAACAATGCTCCTACCATCCCTATCCTTTTGGTCAAAGCACTGTGGGGTGCTAATTCAGAAAAACAATTTTTTCAAATTTACATCTTCAGAAACATTCCTAAATGGCTGAGTGCTCGATGTCACCTTCTCATGGGCTGATGTTGCACACACAATCATCAACATTTATGCCCCAAACGGTGCACATGAGCGTCAGGAATTTTTCTCATCAGTCAAATCCCTCCCGCTACCCCCCGATTCTTTCCTAATTAGTGACATGAACTGTTGGCTAACCTCACCAACGGACCGGTGGCCACCCTCACCCCACACCCCACAGGGTCACGTAGAACTACGCGTTCTAAAAGCCACTCTTGGGTTAATGGATGTGCTGCTGCGACATGCCCCCTGCTCAAAAACATGACACGTCCCCACGTCCACAACGGCCAATTAAGGTCCATGACCCGCATCAACCTTATTCTAGCACCGGCGAAATTCCAACCCCACATCTCCCACTTCAAAACAATGAAAATGGAATTCTCCAACCATCGACTGGTCTCAATAACATACCACTTACCTGTCACAGTTGCAATGGCCCCACATTGGTGCAAAATCCTCCCCCCAGAGCTCGCGTCACCAGGATTTTCCATGTGGGTGGAAGAGGCAACTTTGGCAAAATCGTTTGTTTCACTGTTTTGCGCGGACCCCATTTCCACATGGGCAACTTTCAAAGAAGACACCATCCGCCACTATCACCATCTCTCATCCAGACGCTCACGAGCCACATTGGCGGTTATATCGCGCGCACTGGCAGAATTGGCCCACTTGGAGTCCAACATTCCAGCCTCAGGATATAGCCCTGCATGGGGCCAGAAGTGGGCGGAGGCAGCCGCCCACCTCAACGCACTTGAAAGGCAACACAAACATCGGGTTTGTGTCCAATACAGGGCCACACGCATCACTAAAGGTGACAAGTGCACCGCATATTTCTTCAAAAAAAATTTTGCACCACACCAGAGCGTGGCCTGCACACAGGTGCAAAGATCGGATAATTATATTGTGGACACACCAGATGAAGTGGCAATCAAAACACAAAGATATTACTCCGAGTTATACCAAGCCGAACCAATTCAGCCAGCTGAAATGGCAGAATTTCTCAACCAAGCTCATATCTGCACCATTTTCTGATACCCAGAAGTAATGAATTTATTTACTCAAAATGAATTATGGACTACCATTTGCGGTGCACCAAACCAAAAATGCCCAGGCCCAGATGGCATTCCATATGAGTTCTACAAAAAATATTTCAAATATATATCCCCATTGCTGCTAGCCTCACTCAACCAAAGCCTGTTGGAAACGCGCCTCCTACCAGGAGGACATGAGGCCTTTACGGTCACACTCTTCAAGAAAGGGGATAGGCTAGACTTAGCCAACTGGCGCCCCATTTCTCTAACAAACACAGACACCAAAATTTTAACCAAAATCATGGCTAACTATTTAGGGACTGTAGCATCTGCCACCATCTCCCCAGAACAATTTGGTTTCATCCCCAGAAGGTCGATTTGAGATAACGTGCACTCTGTGGCTAGTGTGTCAGTCCACAGCCTCTGGGGCACTTGTATTCTTGGACCAACAAAAGGCCTATGATAGAGTAAACTGGGAATACCTTAGGGCCTGCCTCCAACAATTCCGCCTACCTCCCCGCTTCATTAACTGGGTGATGCTGCTCATGGAATCTGCAACAATGGCAGTACGTGGCCCTGGCTTCCTAATGGAAGTAGTCCGTCCTCAAAGGGGCCTGCGACAAGGGGACCCCCTGAGCCCACTCTTATACAACTTCAGTTTTGACCCACTACTGCGAAATGTGAATGCCCAACTCACTGGGGTCCATGTGCCAGGCCAAACCCCAGTCAAGATGATGGCATTTGCAGATGATTGCGTGGTGGGGGTGTCTAATAACAAAGATGCACGCGCGCTTGAAGCCCTCATCCAGGAATATTCCCGGGTAAGCAACGCGGCACTGAACACCTCCAAAACTGAAATCATCCTCCTTGGTCGGTTTCAGAACTGCTGGGCCCCAGCAAGTAGTTCCCAACCCAGCCCATCTGCTCGCCCACGTCCACGCCTTACTAACTCAAAACACACCGCTCCACTGGTGCTCCCCTTTGTGCCACGACCTACCATAGGACCGGTACGCCATCTGGGCGTGTGGTTGGAGGCAGGTGGATACGCGTCAGCAGTAATGGAGTGCCATATACTGGACAACGTGACAAAGCGAATCGCCTCTCTTAGAGCCCACCCTACTACCCTCACTGGCAGGTTTGTTCTTGCCAACTCTATGCTCCTATCCAAAGTCTGGTTCGGAGCCCACGCCATCCCCTTCTCCCCAAGCTTCTTCAAATCCATGTATGCTTTGCTACAAGGTTGGCTTTGGTCAGGCCGCCCTCCACCAGTACGGCTAGAGGTCATGTTTGGCCCTCATCATCATGGTGGCATGGGCCTACTTGACTTCAAAGCCCATGCCGCCAAGATCCTGGGCACCTGGATTGCGGCCGTCACTGCTCCTGCACTCCCATCCCAACACTGGTCCCGCGCGGCCCGCTCCAACTTCTCCCGAGCCTTGGGCCTCAACAATCCATCAAACCCCCACTCCCTGATGAAATACCTCGCATCACACACATCAGCCACAGGTCCTCACGGGACCAAAACCCACTACAAACGAATCCTACTCTCCATGCGAAGCGCAGAGTGGAGAATTCGTATTAGTGGACATACAACCTGAAGAGGCCGCCCCTCTCCTCAGTTCACACAAGAGGTACAGGGGCTACCCATCCATGATGGCGTGATCCCCATTCGACCCCAAGTCCTATCCAGGGTGGACTACCTGGACATGATGGACATCCCTTATTACACTGAGATCCAAAAGACTATCTGGAAATACGCACACCATCCTCTGTTACAGCCTCAAGTCCGCTCCCATGTGTGGCGCTGCCTGAGGCGGGTGTATCTTACAGCTGAGCGCTCTAATGCTTTACACTCATCCTGTGTCATGTGTGGCCAGTATGGAACGCTGTTTCACCGCCTGGAGAAGTGCCCCACCTCTAAAGTAATATGGCGCGAAGTCCAACGTCTGCTAGGCCAGGATCAAACACATCCCTTCAGTCTGTCAAGAGATATGTTTGCTTCATCAATGGCCTCCCCCTCACACCCTCCCTCCGTGCTCTGGTGGTTGCAATCGCCATGTGGACTATCCACACGATTGTCTTGGATGCCATCGCTGGATCCATCCCCACTCTCCCTAAGCTGTCCACAGATTCCAGTCTCAATTGGTGGATCACTTTCTAGCGTGGATGTTTGGATATCTCCCACCGCGTCGCTGACAGCTGGTCTCCTCCTGGTTCCCAGTCTGGTTCATCAAATCAGACCCCTTCCTCCACACATGCTCAATAGTGGCTACGTCCCCTACACGTTCCCTCCCCCTTCCCATAAGTGGCGTTCCCGCTGGCAACAAGATATAGCATCGCTTCTCTGGGGTGCCTCCCCTGGTACTAAGTTTTGTCTCATCTGAGTCATATTCGGAAGTGTCCGTCCCATGGTCGGCCTTCCCCGCAATAAATTCAAATTCAAACAATAAAAAACATAAAAAATTTTAACGAGCGTTATTTATTACTTTTATTATAAAGTAAAATTCTCATCTTAAACAAATTATTTGTGGCATCCATTGGCGGATCCCACATTCATCAAGCTCATTTTTTTTAATTAATCTGAGGCTTGGACTTTAGGCAGAGATATAGCAGTTTGTCAGTGAGATAACCTCTCTAACATAGACTTAATACAGCAAATTTTCTCTATATCATCAAGTGGGATGATCCAAACTTACCCTAAACCTGGTGTTTTCTCATAATACATTCCTTCTTTTTAAGGTTCCTACAGAATATTAATAGGCCGTTGTTAGGCAGGATATATCTTATAGGCAGTACTCAGGGCCCTAGGTGGCTTACTCCATCAATACTTTTAGGCAGAGTAGGCAGTTCCAGCGGATCTGTAAAGTAAATTTTGGTGTCAATCACCCATTGCTTCCCAAACTTAGTTTAGATATCCTCTGAGGCGCGAAAGGAATGCCTTCAGAGGCATCAACTGACTCTAATACCATTTTTTGTATTGTGACCAGATGTGATGTAGTGCAGTGATAGGGTATAAGATGGGTACTCAACCAGACAAAAGTTTTTTTTGCTGGGTACTTTATTAGTCAAAACCAGAGGCACTTAATAGTTAAGAAGGGACAGTTAGCCCTGTTTAAGGTTGATGATTCCATTTTATTCCATCCTGAATTGAGTGCCAACAAACATGTCATAATTCTTTTTCTCCAAGGCCACAGCAAGTTCTGACAAGATGAGCTTTCCAAATCTGAGGAGTAAAGAGGAGTATGCCCTAATAGCACGAGTAGTATTGGTACCCGCAGTTCCATAATCCTGAGAATAGTCTAAATCAAGAGCTAATTAATCTTCTTGATAGGTTGGGAGGGAATTACATTGACTGAGGAACCATTAGCCAGGTGGCCATACCTTCACATTGTTGATGACCACTTCCACATGAGGGACAACCCCACCCAGGTTAGGGGGAGAGCTAAACCTCCTTAAGGTGGAAAGTAGAGGCAAGTTTATTATCAGCTTCAAGGTAATTATCTTTAATGAATTGGAGTATGACTGTGCAAGATGGGGTGGACCACTAAGGCAAGGATCTGGTCTGCATCACTAGCAGTTTATTAATCTTGGGGCACCTCAGAACTTTAGTTAAGTTAGGTGTCGTTGGGTATCCCAGGCTTTTTTACTCCATTAGGGTATAGCCAATATGGTATTCCTACTTCAGCTGTGGCCCCAAGGAAATATTGTCTAATGTCCTCTTAATCCCCTCTAGATTTGTCATCTGAGGAGTTGTCTATGAAAATCAAAGGAGCCATAGGAGAAGATCTTGAGCTGGACACTTCAGGTTGGCAGCCTATCTTCTTACAACCCGCCTTTACAATGTGTTCTTCCTTGTTGCAGGTTATACCCCTAGGTGGCGTAATTACCAGCTTAGCTAGGGAGAAGACAATGTAGCTTCAATGATCTTGTGTGGGAGCACTTGTTGGCGTACTTAGGGATCTCTTACCTACAAGATGAGGAGAGTCTGTTTAAAGTCGCACTGAAGGAACAGGTTCAAGGGCTGAATAGGTAAAGGTGGCCGTATGGGGCTAACATGGCCCTCGCCCTCTGGACTACGGTTGGAAGGATCTCAATGGTTTAACTTGGGAGCTAGTCACAGCTCCTAAGGTAGTCTCAGTTTTTTAGTACCCTGCCACATCTAGGACTGCCTCTTTTATGTCCTGAACATTCCTGAAGTTACTCTTTACAGAGATAATATGCCTGGCTAAGGAAGGATGAAGAGCCAAGCCAGTTAGTATAACAGCAACAATGTCGTCAAGAGTTAGCATTATAGAGGTTAACAGCATCTGAGCTTCTAAATAAAACCGCTCAACAAAGGCAGTAACCGTTTCCCCCTTTTCATGTTAAGGCCCAAAAAGGCCTGTTTCCTCTTATAGAAACTCTGAGTTGAGTCAAATTCCTGAATAAGAGCCGCCTTGACCACTGTCCATGTAGTAGGGAGTCCATATGTGGCACCATTACCTCTTGGGCCTTGTGACTTAAGCAAACGAGGATGTGATGGATTTATTGTTGTTCAGTTGCACCTTCCATAGCAGATTCATAGGCAAATAAAATGAGGTAAAGCTACCCTCACCATGGGTATACTTGTATTTAAAGATGGTTTTAACATAAAAGCAGTGGGGTCCCCAGGTTGAAAAAAGGTACATCTTTTAAGTTTTTTAAGGCGTTATTGAGCACTGGCTAGTTTTTGTTCAAGGGCAATTATCATTACGTTAATTTCAGAGGGAAGGGGAGAAGGGTTAAACACTTAACTGGCCTCCATTTTAGTTGAGTATTGTGGTATACAAGGCCCCTGTAGTGAGCACCACTTGTTGGGTCCTGGTGGGGCTAGGTGCTCGCAGATGCTATTTACACAGGATTTCAGCATTGTATCAGTTATAGAGAATTTAACTCCTGACAGCTGAGTTAAACGTAAAATAAGGGGAATTAATAACCACAAAGAGAAATGGCTCTTTAAAAAAAATTTATTAATATTCACCATTCAGGGAACTAAAAGAGAGAACCCTTATTACATTGATATTGCTTAGTATTTACACTAATTTGAGGCTTAGTAGTGGGAGGCGATGTAATCCAAATTAGGCTGAGGTCATCTTAATTTGGCTTTTCAACTTGGTAAATCTTAATTTAGACGTGAGTTCGATCCTTGGAAAGATGTAACCATGGGGGAGCATTTAATGTAATTCTGCCAATCCGCCACCTTCCTCTAGGTTTAGTTTGAGCAGATACCAAAGTTCCTAAGTTGCAATTGGAGGAAAATTTCTCACTCCCCAGGACCCCCTTCAAGTATATAAAAAAGGGGTGCTTTTTTATTAGCGAAGTTGAGCTAATTTCAAGCTGGTGAGAAGGAGAACTTTAATATTAGCCTGTCGATTTTGTTGGAAGTTTGAAGAAACTCCCTCATCTTGGAATGACATATTTACGGAATAGGGGAAGTAGAATCATTACTCCAAAGAATGGGATTTCACCAAAAAATGGTCCCTGATTGTATATTAAGAGTTGAAGGAGCCAGTACCAAATCATTTTCACTACCTAGTCAAACTACTAATTGTCTGAAAAATAACACCATTTTTGACATAATATCATTTATACAATATAAATTTTAGATTTAAACTTTTTAATCACCTGTCGTGGGTCAAGGCACTCACGCCTCACCTGTTTAGCCTTCATATTCCCCTTAGAGGAAACTAAGGCTATGTGGTGGTCAGGTATTGACTTGCCCATCACATCACTCCCTTTTTAAACCCTATCCCTTGAAATGGTGGTGGTGGCAGTGCGTCTGCTTGGACCCTGTGGCATCTCTTGAGGTTGATAAGCAGTCAGTTTGGAGGCATTGCTGAATCATATGCAGGCACCTTTTAAACCCTTTGACAGGTACGCTTTTCTTAGCCTGCTGATGAAGCTAGGTAAGTTTCTGGCATAGGGTCTAAATCTTCTGGACATATAGCCATCTAGGCAACGTGGGCTTGTGTATGGTCAATACTGGTGGGACAGGTATTATGGGGGTTGCAGGAATGGTGAGTGAAGCGTGGTGTACTTGAGTTGAAACTCTTGCTTTGGGGTGTTTGCGTAAGGTGGTTTTGGGAGTGGCCATGTCATTAAGTTTGATATTGGGTGAGCCTCAAAAAAACGAACTCTAACTGAACTTGGCGGCGTTCCTCTATTGCTTTGTGGACGACAATCCCCCTCCAGGGGAGGTGTTGACAACCAAACCCATAACAAGTGCAAGAGAATGGCTATAATGAAAAAGTAAAAGGCTATATGGCGTCATGTTTTCAATCATGATTCTTAATTTTCATTTACAGAAAGAGGGGAATTGTAATTAATTTGATCCAATTTATTGGGTATCACCTTCTAATAGTTGCTCATTAAGGTTTGCTAACTTGGCTAAAGCTATTGTGATGGTCAAGGCGCTGCCTGACTGCCACATAGCCCTAACCCCCCTAAGGCGGGGATCATGGCTAGTAGTATTGTACACAATATATGTAAAAAGTAGTGCTCAAGGGAAAGGACCCTCAAAAATGGCATTCTGTCAAATCAAATGCCACAAAATTGACAAAACCTCAAAGTTAAAGGTGGCAAAGGTCAATGTAAATGTCAACCGGGCCAATCAGAGGCACTCAACCCAAATTCTGAGGACCTATGCATAGAGAGCGGCAACGGCAAAGAGCAGCCCAGCGAATCAGAAGCTGCCAAGCCAAATTATGCCAAAAAAGGAAGTGGCAAGAATCACTGCATTAGGCAGCTCAGCAAATCAGGAGCTGCCAATCCAAATAAAACCAAGAGAGGAAATAACGGCATTGGGCAGCTCAGCGAATCAGGAGCTGCCAAGCTGGATCCGCCGCTTGTCAAAAGTATTGAGAGCCACAGCAAAGGGCAGCCCAGTGAATAGGGGCTGCCAGGCCAAATTGTCCCAAAAATTGGGCATTTTGGTAATAAGGTTGAGATGAGCTCTGATTTGTCCTCGATGAACAAAAATAAATGTAGAAAAGTTTCTGTGATGCCATGGGTACACAATGAACAGTTTAGAATGGGCCTAGATGGGAATATCAGAGGCTAAGATTCTCAAAGTAGGCCCATAAATAGCCCGCCGCCAGCAGACTCCGCGGGTTCTAATTTCCCCATATCCCTCATTCCATAATATAAAAACCAACCAAGTGAAGGTGTTTAAGACACTTCATCTTCTAATATATTAAATAAAAACCTTAAAAATCGAAAATAAAATTTTGAGATTTCAAAATCATTTATTGAGATTTTAAAGAAAAACCAGGGATTTTGAGTGAAGCAAATGGACCATTCCTCAGATTTTGACAGAGCTGTTGCCTCTCTGTATGCTCTCTCTGGGGGTCAAACTGCCCTCCTTAGCATGAGCATCATCCTCACAGTGTTCCAGGGATATTTAAACCGCTCAACAAGCCAACGAATGAGGGACCTAACCACAGTGGCCCTCTCTTGCCTATGGGCCCTCACATGGGCCCTCTTGCCCAACTGCTTTGTGGCAATGTGGAGAGATCTCATTCGTCACAGCTATAGCCTCAAATATGATAGAGCTCCAAAAATGAAAGCATGAGTTTGTTGTCTATTCAGGAATTTTAGGAGGTACATCTCAATCTGAGATCCCTACACTAAATATAACAGCTGGGTTTCGTCCCTAAGGAGCAGCAGCAAATATGTGATACACTGTTCTAGCTTTGAGGTGCCCTTCCTGACGTCCATGCCCAGATTTTCAATTTTAAAAACAAGATGATCATAAAATTTTAAAATTAATTTCAGAAAATAAACTTTATATGGGTTTTCTAGTATACAAAATTGCTTTAAGCATCTTCACTTTTTAGCTTATACATTATAAGTAAAGTAACTTGGAAATTATGCTTGGCCAGTTCCCATGAAGTCCGCAAAAAGCTTGGCCCTTAAGAGCCTATTTAAGTGTATTTTTAACCTTGAAATTTACATGTAAACCCGTTCTGGACCATCTGACAAGATACTTGTCCATTTCTAATTTTTTTATTAAATAAATAATTCAACCTTTAATTTGTTCTCAAAACTTTTGTATCAAGGGTCAATATTGCCATTTTTTGGTGTAATGTCGTTTTCCATGATTTAGGATTTAAATTTAACCTTTCCAATCATTTTTGAGGGTTGAGGCCCTCGCAACCCGCTTTCTTAGCCTTAGTATTCCCTTTAAGGGAGACTAAGGCTATATTGTGTTCAGCATAAAACTGACAGTCACAATCTTAAGTGGACGGTGGGTCTTCTTGCCACCCTTAAGCCAGAAGGTCAATCACCCTATTTCAGGAAACCCCCCTCTAATCAACCCATTTGCCACTTAGGTGTGTAGCTGGACTATGGAGGATACACATCTACAGTTATGAGAGTTATTTATTTGAGGCAATAAATTATTTGAGGTGGGCCAACCTTGAGACAAATATACCACACCGTGAATGTATTATAGCCAGTACAGGTTTCAAACTCAAAAACTGCACTTGGGGTGGAAGCAGTTTTACATGCTTGGATAACCACCCTTAGTTATGAGATTAAACTCCTCAATATTATCTCAAGCTGCACTGCCAGTCTTCATGGCCATTTAACTAGGCACGTGGGGAAGTAGTGTTGAGATTTGGTATTGACTAGCCATATGAAATTGACCACAGCTATAATACCCCCAAAAGCCCTATAGATCTCACTGCTACCTTTGCCCTGCTATCAGCATTCTTAAGTAGATAATTTCACATTAATATTCCATAAGATATTTGCTAGCATTTTCCAAGCCCTAATTTGGACGTTTAAAAGTTATTCACATATAATCATGACTTCTGGCGGATTGAACCCTATTAGAATGTCATCAAAATGTCCCATACTCCAACCTAGTTCTGTTCCCATTTATTTGAGAATATCAGAATCATCCATTCAAATCTGCCATTGACATTGCAGCTGATTATAGAAAGGTACCGGATTAATCCAGCCAATCCTGCCACAAAAAAATCCCGCTGACCAATATCCACTATGCTCTAAAGATGTACCTAACCTATGGCTGGACCCTTGTGGTAACGCAAGCAGTATATAAGCAGATAAAAAAATGCAAGCAAATTTGTTTTTTGCAGAGAAGGTTGATACATGGACTGCTTACCAAGGGCCTTAGCATATATATCAGAAGGGTGTTGGATTGGTAAGATAAAGGGCAATGCAAGTTATGATACAAATTCTCATCAATGAGCTTTTGAATTATGCTCATAACAATGGCTCTCCAGCTTAGAAGTACACAAGACTACAGCAGATTTGGTGATTATATATTTAAGAAAGGCTTAATTTTATCCCAGCTTTACGTTTATCTCTAAGGTAAACTGTCTTCACATAATTTTACATATTTTAGTGCAACAACACCTGTGCAGATTTTCCCAAGTTGTAATATAATTTCAACATTCTGATTCTCACTACAAGGGGAAATTTTGACAAATCATAGTGGAAATCAAGGAACCAACGACATGAGTCAAAATCTCAAATTCTTTTCCAATAGCTTTAAAAATAAGTACTCCCTCCATCCCATAGACACAAAGGAGCCCACCTGAGATCAATTCTACCTCATCAGCTCAGACAACAAATAAACATGACGCTCCTGCTATGGAGCGCATCCCCAAAGGACTATTGGCCTCTCTGTCTTTAGATCAAATGGCTAATATACCCACTGAGCATGTTGAGGTGGTCATGGAGCAGCCCCTTTGCAGATATTATCTCTCTTTTAAAGCTAATTATGAAGCATAATGAGGATGTTTATAACCTACAGGAACCAAGACTATCTGCATGCAAACTATTTTTTATTATAGAAGATGAAAATGACCACTGTGATCAAGGAATTTGTTACTCCTATGCAAATAGTTGAAATGATTGTTTAGTATATTTGTCAGATTAACAGTTCTATTAGCTTAAGCCTAGGTTCAAAATGGGCTCAAAGATGTTAAAACTAGTGGAAAGTTCAATGAAGACAAAAAATGGGGTGAATAGACTCCTTGATTAAGTCATATAAATTTAGGTATTTATAGGGCGAGTGGGGAATGATGCTGAGAGGACCTTCATGGCCATGTACATTCAGGATCTTTTACAATCTTCTGGATTGACTGCCTAGTTGCCATCCTTGTTGTTCTCATAGATTTCAGCCTTGTGACTGCATTGTTGGGAGTCATACCTCTTGAGATACAGGAAGTGGGGGTGCAATTCCAGAAGGCATCTCCATCAATACACATGCGCATGATGTTCCTTATTGAATTTCCCATTGGTGCCTTCAGGGACAGGTTTCAATTGTAAAGATCCACAAGTTAACTTATTGGGGCTTAATTAAGGAGTAAATATCTCAACTCGTTTATTATCTTAAATACTACAACGCCCCCTCATGATCCTGTCATAGGTAAATATAAGGACATGGGAATCAACCATGGACTTGGTATACACTGTCCATTTTTAAATGTTGACAAAGGAGTATTCAGAATTCGCCCTACTGAATGACCTGATAGGGGTCCAGACCAAGGAACGTTGAGCTTATTCTGTCGACCTCCAAGTGAATGGGGATAAAAGAGGAAATATCGCTTAATTGGAAAGTCAGTAAGGAGGGTCACCCAATGTTAAGCTGGGATGTATCCCTTTTTGTGGTGGTGACAATTCCCTGAGTGGTAAGGGCTAGAAGACAGATAAAGTAACCGGCTAAGACCCTCATAGTCAAACTGGAGTTCTCAGGCATAGAGGAATTGATTAGGGGCTGAGCACTACATGGTAGCTGAGGGGTATGCCCATATAGAGCTTTGAAAGAAGACATCTTGATTAATTAATGGTAACTTATCAAGTAAGCGTGAAAATAGCAGGGTTGATAGTGGCTCCAGCACGTAGGTTCAGAGTTGGTCATCTTCTGAAAGATAGAAACAAGTGTCCCATTAGCGCGTTCCATTGCCCTTGGATCAAGAAATTATAGGGGTAGTGAACTTTAGTTAGTCCAAAAAAAGGGAAGCTAGTTCTTAGATTACCTGTGATGTAAGATTTAGCCCATTGTTCAAAGTAGAGTTTTTGGGCATCCATTATAGTGAAAATGGATTAGGTATGGAAAAATGCGTGGCTTTTATGGTGGTAGCTGGAATGGAAATTGCTTTGACCCATTTGATCAGATGGACCAAAGCTAGGATAATGTATTTGTTCCCATTTAAACTGGTGGGCAAGGGGCCCACCAAATTTTATCTGACAACATGGAATTAACTCAACAGAGCCATGACTGAACGTTGGTACTGAAGACTAGCCCAATCTTGTATTTGACAAGTCATACAAACCTCTAGAACTTCCTGAATGGTATCAACCATCTGATCCCAATACCATAGCTTCTAGACAGTTTTAAGTCTTTTTCATTGCCCTGCATCCCAGAGTCGTGTGCCTTTTAAGAATAATATCATTTAAGTAGAAAATAGATGTAAGGAAGCCATTTATTGACAATTCTCTTATAAAACAATACCACTTTGTTTTAGGTGTCAAGTGTCATTAATATGAATAGTTTGAATCTCAGAAAACTTTTAATTCCCATCACTCAGGCTGACTAATTAGATCATATAGTCAGTCTTATTTAGGAGTTAAGGCAGCCAGAACTGGAATTATTTAAAGACTTTCAGCATTTTGATGGAAGCTACCGAACAATGAACAATGGTATCATATTAATTTTTTAGTCTTAATGGTCACCACAAAAATTGGTCATCCATGTCTTTCATTTGCTGCAACCATCATAGTGAGGCATGGTTCTTGTTAATGGTGAAATGGGTGCCACATAGTTTCGCCAGAGTGCTTAATTACTATTAAACATACAGGAACTTGCGCTCATTAACACTATAATCTCATTTGAGCTTCCTCAGGGTCTTGCTAAAGTAAGCCAAAGGACGGACAACACGATATTACCTGTGTTGAGCTAGGATAGCCCTTACTGTGAAATTACTAGTATTGGTAAAAAGCAAGATGCTGGTTAAAATTCAGATGAAAAAATAAGTTTAGTACAAAAGGCAGTCCTCAGCGTATTAAAAGCATGTTCAGGTTTAGGCCACCGCTCAAATGACAAATTCTTCTGTAGAAGGTTGAAAAGGGATTTACTTAGCTAGAAAATTGGGAGATAAACTGCTGACAATAGCCTACTATGCCAAGGAATACTTGACTATCCCTAAGACTCTGGGGCGTGACACCTTCTTAATGGCAGCGACTTTATCTTAAAATGGGCTGAATTTCATTTTTTGAGACCTTTTGTCCAGGGAATTTAATTATAAGAATGAAGGAAAAAGCACTTTGAAGGCTTGAACATTATGGTGGTCTTTCTAAGATAATTAAAGACCTCCTGGAGATATTCCATGTGGCTGTTGAAGGTCTACAAAAAAAACTTTATTAAAATCTAGATACAAGGACACAGGATAGCTTTAAATCTTCCAGGATCCCGTCCATGGCGCGTTGGAAGGTGGCGGGCACGTAGCAAGGCCCTGAGGCATCCTGGTTGGCTCTAATAGCGCCTCACAAGCTCTGAGTATGGTAACAATTGTATGTTTGACTAGTTGGTAAGGATGTCACAGTGAAGAATAGGTCTGATTTTATTAATAATAATCTTCCACTTAATTATCAGCGTTTTAGTTCTGATTAAAGTTATCCTACATTCATAATTTCAGCCAAAACAGCTGGCATGTTGTTAATTTGGCGCAACTGAACCCCCGCAGAATAGGTCAAAATCCTTGAATGTCCACCCAAGCTCTAATTAAATTAAGTGCTGCTGCCTAAGGAAATACCACCACGCTTTATAACTTGAGGGGGGTTCCAGGAGGTGAAAATAATTTTAAAGATAGCTGATTTAAGTAATTATGTTAAAATGCTGCCTCATGATTACGTCATTCACCTTCTGGACTCTACATATGTTGGGATTTTTGCCCATATTCCCAGCCTGCTAGATTACCTGGTGTTTCAAGGGGAAATTTCCCTAAAGCGAAGTGAGTTAATAAAACAGTTGGCCTGAATTTTGGAGGAACTATGTTTGGGGGATTTTGTGATATTCACCTGGTTCTATTCATTGGGGATCAATCCGGATTAATACCTAATATCTCTTTGGGTGGAGTGGCTGATGTCATAGGGGCATCTGATAGTGATTAACTATCAGTTGTACCGATTGGGATTGGTCAGGTTTCATCACCAACTGATTGGGAATGAATAGTGAGTTGTGAGGTGAGTGATGCTGCCGGCAACTAGTGAATCAATTGGTTGGTGAAGTGACCTGCCATATTGGTTAAAAAGTACCATTACCTAAGCAAGTCGCTAGCCAAATATGGTTTATTTGCTTGGATCGAGAGGAAAACATTAGGGACACATTTTCCAACTCATTCCTTTTAGGTCTCAAAGATGTCCAATGATGGAATCCTAGCCAGGATGGGGAAGACCATTGCTGCTGAGACGAGGAAGGGTGATTAAATGGCAATGGCTGCCATTTCATCAAAGAGGTGTCAACCAAGGGTTAGATGGCCAAATACCCTACCATATAGTTCCCTAGGATTCACTCTAATAAAAAACATTGAAAAACCCCACATTGAAAAACACAGACATTGAATACCAACCTTAAGTATTATTTATATTTATTAGTAATATTGTCAATTTGGTTATAGTTAGACTATCAGCATCCAGTGTGAAGTTCCATCTCAAGGATTTTTGCAGAAGGCAATAATTGGAAGACTCTCAGAGATTAGAGTAGAGATCTGAGCGGGGATCTAGAGACAAAGGGAACCACAATAAGGATAGCTGCCGACTGTGTATTGGGCTGAAAGAGGCTGTCATCAGGAGATCTTGACAAAGATTGGGCGGACAGTAATACATGGAATGAATCCCTACAAGTACAACTTGAAGTATTTAATTGGAAGTACTGGCTGAAGCGTTGGGCCTAATAATAGTTTGAACTCAAGTATGGATAATAGTCTCCATACTATTATTGGATAATACATTCTATACAACGCGAGGTGCACAAGAAAACTGAACCTGTGCAGTAAAAAGATTTCTGGGTTGACAACCAGTAATCAACTCTTAAGTAAATTTTTACAAGTTGGTGCTCACTAAAGGGTTAGTTGAGTGAATTATTTATTAATAATGTCATATAAAGAAGAAATGTGAAAGTTGTGGATTGAGATTGTCACAGTGAATCAGAATTCCTTAAATGCAGCAGACCATCAGGAGTTCGCGGCCTTGGAAGAGCGGGTCACCAAGGTGGAGGAAGGAGTAGAAAACGTAGCCAACTTTGGGAATGAGTTACCTAGGCAAATTAAGCTCATTAAAGAAGAAAGAAGGAGACCTTGTTTGAGAGTGCTATTCCTTAAAATGGAGCGAGAAGCAGATCGCATTCATTTGAGAAAGTTTGGTGTGGATATTAAGAAGTTGATGAAAGAAGTAGAGGACCTGAAAGCCCACAGATGTGCATGTGAGCCCATTATGGCCAGTGATGCTGAAGAAAGAAGTCCTCATACAATACTTGGGAAGTCGAATATTCCAAGAAATATGCCGCCCGCCTTTAATGCTATTTCAGAGATGATGCTTAAAGTCACTCCACAAGTGAGCTGAGTAGCTGAACCAAGATAATAAGCCTGAAATGACTCAGAGGAATGTAGAACAACACCAAAATTGCCAACATTCCATCGGGATAATGCCCCAGCGTTTTTCTAACTGTTCAACATGACAATGAATGGATATGGGGATCGTCAAAAGGTGTTGACAGTCATGAACTGTTTGGACACAGACTGCCAGAACCTAGTGTTACCCCACTTGGAGGGGGACAGCTGGTTTTATGCTGAGGCTAGAGCAGCCATAATGAGGGAGTTTGGTAGTCCAACCTGCATGTTAAAATGCAAGTAAGAATTTTTGGGATTTAATTCTGTAAAGATGAGTCTCTTGCAAGCTTTGCAGATCGATTTTACCAGAAGTCGCAGATCCTGGCTGGAGCTAAAGTGTTAGATGCCTTTGATGTGAGAATCGCTTTACAAGTGGCCCTTCAGCTCTATTGTGATTTGCATCGAATGATGTCTACTGTATTCGCGACTGAGATAACTACCTCACAAATAATAGTTAACCTGAAGTTTTGGGAGTGACATTTGATGCCCCCAATAGAAGCTTCAAGTCTAATCTGGTCCAAAATCTGAATCCCATGAAGGGAAGCAAAGGAGAAAAAGAGGCTTTTGACTGAACTGTGCTGGGAAGTAAGCCTGAAGATTTCAGATGGTCAAATAAGAAAGAGAAGTTCTGCTTCTAGTGTGGCGGGAAAGGACATTTTGCCACACACTGCAAAAAGCCAACGGAACAAATTAATGTGGTCCAGGCTAAAGAGACAGCAGCCACCAAAGATTTATAAAAGGGCCCGCGCCTAGACAAGGGACAGTCTAGAGAGGCGGAGAAACCTGTTACTCCTGATATCTTGAACTAAGAGATAGACATTAGCGATCTGTTCATAGATGACGAGCAGGATCAGCTATACCAAGTGGTCAACATGGGTATAAGTGCCGTGACCAGAGAAGGGGCGAAGAAGATCGACCCCAAGATAATTCAGGAAGTTGCCTGGCCATATGCCCGACAACTGTCAGAGAAGATTTGGACTGCTGAGAATCCTGATGACTTAGCAGACGTTTGACTAATTGAGGCCAATCTGTCAATCCCCCTTAGCACGATAAAGGAATCATTTCCTGAATTATTGGACAGATTAATCATACCCTAGAATTGGCTAATAATGCTGCAATTCAATCAGTAAATACTCTATTTTAATACTCCAAGTGTACATATATAGATATTCAGGCGAATTGAGTGAGGGTGAGGGCAATTGTCGACAGTGGAGCACCCATTTATATTGTGTCAACTAAGCTGGTGAAAAGGATGAAGATCTCCTCAGACTTGGAACACAAGAAATAATACGGAACAGCTGGGCCAAACACCACCATTTCCTGGGAGCGTATAGTGTGCTGCCGCTATGATTCAGGTCATTGGTGGTATCCACGCCAGCGAAAGTTTTGGTGAATCAAAACTATGATATCCTGATCGGAATGGAGTTTCTGCAGAAGTATGGAGTTAAATGTAACTTTGAGGATAATACGTTGACCATCCTGGGTCAGACGTTACCTTTGGTATACCAGAAGGATGGTGAAGTTCCATTGAATTAGAGGAACAACTTTATTTATCTGATATACAATGATGGCATTGTACTGATTCAATACCAATTGGCTGGTAGAAACAATGAGAGATGCCAGCGGCAAATCCTAGAAAACTGGGGAACTCCCTTAAGGATCAAGAAGGAAAGGACCATACTGGCCGGATCACAGATGATAGTCAACACAGGGTTGACTTTAGAGATTCCGGAGCTGTTGTATGGGGAGGTTAGAAGCCCCTGGAAGAAGTCCAGAGTTGATCCATGGGTGGCTCCTGGGATAATAATGATGGGCCATGGAGAAATATGAGTTCTCTTGGCGAATTTAGTGAAGAACTGATGAAGATCATGAGGAATCAAATCATTGCATTTATTCATTTAATCCCAATGGCAGAATTGAGACTATTCCATGACTTTGGGTCTCTCAAGAAATGAATTACTGGCTGGGGCGGCCAAAAGCATCAACCTATTGGTTGATCAGGAGCAGCTCGCAGATCTGCCGGAAGGGCAGAAGAAGGAGGTGCTAAAATTATTCAAGAAATATTGGGAAGTGTTCGCTCAGGATGAACTTGATTTGGGATGCTCACAAGACATAATTAACAAGGTCAGCACCAGGGAAAATCTACCAATAAGGATGAGACCAATCCGAAGATTGAAAGCCACTGAAGCAGTAGTGAAAGATGATATCAGCAAACTAGTGAAGCATGGGCTTCTAGTTCCATCGTCTAGTCCCTGGGCAAGTCCAATTCTGATCGTGAAGAAGAAGGATGGATCAAACTGGGTGGTGATCAACTATCAGAGGCTGAACAAAATTACAATGAAGGATTTGAATCATGTCATTGAAATAGTAGAAGAAGTTTAAACTGGCCTGCCAGTTGGGATGCGTAAGCACCCAAAAAGCAAGCCAGAATGCCAGAGGCATTGCTGACTGAACGACTTGATATGGTGTCAGGCATTGGGAAATGACAAACTGTTGATGCAGCACAATGGTAAGGATGATCCTGACGACGAACCACACTGATCCCACTCCTGACCCAGGGGGTCTTGCTGCAGGGGGTGGGATCACTGAGATTGTCTCGACAAGATCCTCAGCATATGGGTCCATTTCAATCAGGGCGGCAAGGAGACAGATTCTCTCTTGCAATTGGTGGACATATGGCCACAAGATCCCCATTTATTGCTGCCGGATGTTAGTGATAATGGGGTTGTAGAGCAAAAAATCAGACTTGCTGAACCCAATCAATGATGGAGGGGGCCATAGTGACCAAGAGTACTGGTAGAGCCCATCCAGTATATGGAATGACAGGCCACCAGGGAAACGCCATCAGGGATGCAGTCAGAAGAGATTATAAAATTCGTTTTAGTTTTTTTTGGCAAAATTTTATTGAAGGAAAAGGAAGAAAATTGACCAAGAATTTTCTCAGTGCTATGCAACTGATTAAATAGTGTTCGATTGGGGTAGTGAAAAAGCTGGGATTGGGTCCCACAATTTTGACCTAACCAGAAAATTGTTTGGGAATAGCAGGTTTGTTCCTTGAGAACCAACATTGCAAAATTTGGCGGTAGGTTGAGTTTCTGTTGGTTTGAACTCAGATGTCTGAACTGAGGCTCAGCTACATTTCTGATGGTTGGCATGATGGCATTTAGTCCGATGAGTGACAGGAATCCCCCAAGGCCACCCCACATAGGGGCAGGTCCATTTAGTTGGGAACAGGTTTGGGATGCCCACCCCACCTGCGCTCGGTCACTGGACTGTTCATTTGGTCAGTGGCATCACATCAGCTGCAACACATGAATTACCAACCAGGGGCTTTGAACCCTCGCCGGTGGCACCAGATGCTATAGCCTTATCATCAAGGATGATCCTTGACAACTTTGGTAGGAGGGTGCTTTGCTCAATCAATATATTGGTAAAGTTGGAACCATTAGGCATTCTGACCAATACCTCAGTCTTCATGCCTTCCCTGCCATTTGAGATTTGGGCATTGGCCAGATTGCCACTCAAATTAGATCAGGCTGATTTCAATTTGAAAAACTCAGCGCAGATTTCGCTAATTTTTTGTAACAGTTCTGCCAAGGTGAGTGTTGGTACTGGGGGTGAAATCCAAAGCGGAAGAGCTGTTACCCATCGCTCATCTACTATGTAAGCGAGATCGCCCTGAGTAAATAGGTGTACCACCATCCTCTTCGGTGTCTTTTTACTCAGGAATGGGAAGAGGGCCCGATCAACAGCCAAGGGATGTTCCCCGGGACTTACATTACCCTTTACTTTTTTAAAGGAAGGGCACCTCCACCGGGAAACTGCACCAGAGCCACATTCTTGTGTGCTTTGGGTAACTTGATAGCCATAATTGTCTTGACTTTCTGGGGGAGGCGAGGAGCCTCGGGGTGGGATATATGGAATGCTTTGACCAAGTCCATGCAATTTGCGCAATTGCACGCCTTGACCTAACTATTTTCATAGGCTGGATACCCTTTCCAGGCCACTAGATATTAGATGGAATGTCATGACTTCCGGGATGCCAGGCTAGCCTCTACCTTAGCTTCTTCCTCATTATTGACGATGATCAGTTCCAGTTCCATGGGAATTGCACCCTTGAAGGGCGACAGCTGGGAGACATGGAAAACAGGGTGCTGCTTCCAATGCGCAGGAAGCTTCATTCGGAATGCCCCATTACCCAATACCTCCTCCACTAAATGGGGGCCCAAGCATTTACTGGCAAATTTTTGGGAATGGATTTATATTCTTAAATGATTGCTATTGAGCATAATGTAGGAACCCACCATAAAATCATGCCCCAGAAAATGCTTACAATCCGCGAAATGCTTGTAGTTGTCAATGCCTTTGATAAGGTGTTCCCACACTAAAGCTTGAATCAATCTGATGTGGGCAGTGTGGTCTGTGGCAGCTTGAACCTCAGGCCGCAAGCACGTCCCAACTGAAAATGAATGATTGTAACCCAACATTGATTCATATGGGGAAAACCCTGTGGATGTGTGGGTCCCATTATTGTAAGTGAATTGAGTGAGGGGCAAGTCACTGGCCCAATTATCCTGTGCTGCTGCAGCATAGCAACGCAGGTACTGTCCAAGGACTTGATTGACCCGCTTGGTCTGACTATCAAACTGAGGGTGATATGCCATAGATCGACAGGGGGATATTTTCAGGATTAATAGGAGTTCACTCCAAAACCACGCAGTAAACTGTGACCCCCAGTCACTGATGATCTCCTGGGGAAGACTGAACAATAAAAACACATGTCATACAAAAAGATGAGCAGTTTATTCTGATGTAATCGTGGAAGTACAAGGTATAAAAAGGGAAATTTTTGTGAAACAATCCACCACTACCATCACCGCTGTGAACCTGTTAGAACAGGGAAGTTCAACCTTAAAGTACACAGACACCAAGGTCTATGGACCCTCCGCCTACTATAAGGGGTGCAGGAGGCCATTTTTTCCAGAGCGATCTGACTTAGCCCTAGTGCAAGTAACACAATCGGTGATCCAAGCTGGGACCTCTTTGTCAGACCCACCCAACTAAAAGTTTGCTTGATCAAATCAATGCATTTTTTATTACTGGGATGTCTGATTGTAGGGGGATCATGATGTGCATGGAATACCTCCAATCGGAAGGAGGGGGGAACCCAAATGTGAGAATGGAAGTAAATGAGATCCTCTTCTAAGGAGTTAGGGAGTGATTGTGACTCGAGTGAACCAACTGCTCGACCAACTCCATGCCCTCAGGGCAGTCCAATTGACTGGCTAAAACCTGAGCCACTAGCGGGGCGTCAGGAGCCAAAGCAACAGAGGAAACAATGGGGGGACGATCAACAGGATCTAAGTGGCAGAAATCATGGTGATGAGATCCACTTCCTCTGGTTCTGAGGGACAGTGGGCGGGACTGCGAATTTAGGAAATTGGGAAGTACATTAAGCGCGCCCTTAATGAATTCATATTTAAAGTTAAAACTGCACAGGTCCCAATAGGTACAGTCCTGCCAATGCGCCAATTTTGGGGTTTGCAAAAATACAAAAGGGCCTGGCTATCTGTGCGGACTGTTAATTCATGGTGAGCACCCTGCAACAGATACTGCCAATGAGTTAATGCCCATGCAACAGCTGCCAAATCCTTGTTATAAATGGCCCAAGACTGCTCCATGGCTGTGAACTTCCGGGAAAAGTAAGCAACTGGATGTTCAAGACCATTGTTCTCCTGAAGCAACACCTCTCCCACTGCTACCAACGAGGCATCACATGGAACAATATACAGTTTGGTGGGATCAGAATGTTTAAAAATGGGCAGAGACACAAACACCTCCTTAATTGATTTGAATACCTGCTGGCATTCGGGCATCTAACAAAATGGTACAATTTTCCCAGTAAGGAGGTGGAGCGGTGTGACCAACTGGGAAAGTGCTGAGGAAATTTTTTTAGGAAAATGATGGTTTCCAAGAAACTCAGAAGTTGTTTCTGCATAGTCAGAGTTGGCCATTCTCAGATCACATCTAACTTGTTGGGAGGGATTGCATAGCCACCTTTGAGAACCAGGTTCCCAAGGAAAGTAACCTCCTCTTTATAAAACTCACATTTGGAAGGTTTGAGGAACAAACCTGCCTTATGCAAGGCGACCACCACCGCTTCCAAGTCAGTAGCATGTTGTTTGGGAGTTGGGGAATGAACCAGGATATCATCAATTTATGCAATTGCACAGGTAAACCGGAGGTCACCCAGTACATTGTCAATAATCCATTGGAATGTAGCAGGAGCAATCTTCAGCCCGAAGGGCATTACATGAAATTGAAAAATGCCTCGCTTTGTCCAGATCGCGGTTAACCATTTCTGCCCTTCCATTAACTAAATTTGGTTGAAGGCGTTCACAAGATCCAGCTTTGATAGCACATGGGATTTGGCGATTGCCTGGCTCATTGTCTGCTCCAGAGGCAATGGGTAGGGATCAGAAACTTTTATTTCATTCAAATGACCATAATCCACGCAGGGATGGAGAGAACCATCCGCTTTTCTGGCGAAGACATTGGGAGAGGGATGGGTGAAGTCTCCTTGAACAACCAACCTTTTTTCAACATATCACCCAACTAGGTATTGAGTGCAACTTCTTCCTCCGCTGTATGGGGATACAACGGACAGTTGATGTTCATCAACTCCACAGTTTTTTGAAACCCACAATTATACCTAGTGTGCTTAGGCAGACGATCCGCCTTTTCCATGTTAAAGATTCTCTGATATTGCATTAAGCTTTTGGGGAAATTGGCTGGAACGCCCGCAGAAGTGACCAGGGTATTGATAGAGCTGGTTCCTTGTATCTTCTTGAGGGCGTCAATCAGAGGGAATTCTCCCTCCAGATCATCATTAGTAAATGACAACGTATTAGACTCTAAATGAATCTTCACATGTTGTCAGCGCCACCACCCCACACCTAAGATCACCAGAAACACCAAGTTTGACATAGATGAGAAATGATCACAGAAGCTGAACTGGTGAATTGAAAAGGGTACCGGTTGGCAAATGACATATGAGGACTGATAAGCAGATGAGGCCACCAAGACTGAGGAGCCCGCATCCATTTCCAGTTTTAATTGTTGCACCAACTCAACACTCATGAAGTTCCCCGCAGCTCCGGTATCCACCAAAGCTTTGAAGGAGACATGATGTGAGCTGACACTGATCTTCATAGGCACAAGGAAATAAGCAAAGTTTTGTTTATTGGAAGATTTGACCAACTCATTTGTGACTGAAGAAATAATGGGCATATTGGGGGTAAGGTTGGGATCCTTTGCCGGAGCAAAAATTGGAAGTATGAGGGTGGGGGGAAATGACTTCCTCCATTTGGGCTTGAACAGAATTATATAGTTAACTCTGTACCCACCAACTCAGACTTGGGGGTTACGGCTTATTGGTACCCAAGTCTACCACTAATTAAGAGATAGACACATTATCTGCGTCTACTTTGGGTAATCCAATCAAGAAATTCGCCTTCTGATAATGGGTAACATGACGGGGTAAGGCGTTGATGGTGGTTGCGGAGGCACATAGTTGGTCTACTGATCCTTGGATGGTAGACCAGACCTCGTGATGAGCGGAACCCAAATCTGAGCCCAATCTAAAGACTGCCTGAAGCATATCAATAGATAGGCCCAATGCAGGGGCCAGTTCATGAAAGGTAGAAATCAAAGAAACCAAGCTAGAGGCTTCAGCCATGGCATAGATCAGTCTGAATAAGTGATCTGATTGGGACACATGGGGTTTCAGGGCGGACGACATGACATCCATCAGTGGAGTGGAGTCTCCTGCTTGTGAGGAAGAATGAAAAAGACCTCTCACCCAACGGCGGGCATCCCCATCCACAGCGTCTAACAATGCGAGCCCTTGTTGGGCATGAGATAACGTGGAAGCGTTATCAAGCGTAATTGCTGTACGCATTTGCATTTAAGCAAGTGTGTCAAGAACTTGATTGGCGATCTCCCAGGAGGGGACACTTGAACTTCCCTCCAGGCTAGTGGAAGGAGGGGGAGACACAGTCTGTGCAGTTTGGGTGGATTAGAGATGATTTCCCAAGGTAGAGAGGATACTTCTTCCAAAGTTGGATGTGACCAAACAAACAACAAACAGCAAATGACTGACTGAACATTCATTTGGTAAAAGTGTAACTACTGCGGCACTCAGCTCAAAGAACAAGGCGGAAGTGGCGGAAATAATGGCTGGTCAATTATGTCATGGAAACGGCAGAAGAAGTTTAGACTGGCCTGCCAGTTGGGATGCGTAAGCACCCAAAAAGCAAGCCAGAATTCCAGAGGCATTGCTGACTGAATGACTTGATATGGTGCCGGGCATTAGGTAATGACAAATTGTTGATGCAGCACAATGTTAAGGATGATCCTGACGACGAACCACAATGATCCCAATCCTGACCCAGGGGGTCTTGCTGCAGGGGGTGGGATCACTGAGATTGTCTTGATGAGATCCTCAGCGTATGGGTCCATTTCAATCAGGGCGGCAAGAAGACAGATTTTCTTTTGCAATTGGTGGACAATGGCCATAAGATCCCCATTTATTGCTGCCGGAAGTTAGTGATAATGGGGTTGTAGAGCAAAAATATCAGACTTGCTGAACCCAATCAATGATGGAGGGGGCCATAGTGACCAAGAGTACTGGTAGAGCCCATACGGTATACAGAATGACAGGCCACCAGGGAAACGTCATCAGGGATGCGGTCAAAAGAGACTATAAAAATCGTTTTAGTTTTTTTTGGCAAATTTTTATTGAAGGAAAAGGAAGAAAATTAAACAACAATTTTCTCAGTGCTGTGCAACTGATTAAATAGTGGTCAATTGGGGTAGTGACAAGCTGGGATCAGGTCCCGCAATTTTGACCTAACTGGAAAATTGTTTGATAATGAGCAGGTTTGTTCCTTGAGAACCAACATTGCAAAATTTGGCGGTAGGTTGAGTTTCTGTTGGTTCAACCTCAAATGTCCAAACTGAGGCTCAGCTACGTTTCTGACAGTTGGCATGATGACGTTTGGCCCAATGAGCGACGGGAATCCCCTAAGGCCACCCCACATAGGGGCAGGTCCATTTGGTTGGGAATGTGTTTAGGATGCCCACCCCACCCACGCTCAGTCACTGGACTGTTTGTTCAGTCATTAGCATCACATCAGCTGCAACACTCAAATTTCCAACTGAGGGCTTCAAAACCTTGTCGGTGGCACCCAATGCTATCACCTGATCATCAAGGATGATCCTCAATGACTTTGGTAGGAGGGTGCTTTATTTGATCAGCATATTGGTCAAGTTGGAACCATCTGGCATTCCAACCAATATCTCAGTCTTTATGCCTTCCCTTCCATTGAGATTTGGGCATTGGCCAGATTGCCACTCAAATTAGATCAGGCTGATTTCAATTTGAAAAACTCAGCGCAGATTTCGCTAATTTCTTGTAACAGTTCTGCCGAGGTGAGTGTGGGTACTGGGGGTGGGATCCTAAGCAGAAGAGCTGTTACCCATCGCTTGTCTACTATGTGAACGAGATTGCCCTGAGTAACCAGGGGTACCACCATCCTCTTTGGTGTCTTTTTACTCAGGAACGGGAAGAGGGCCTTATCATCAGCCAAGGGACGTTCCCTGGGACTTACATATCCCCTACCAAGGATTGATAATGCGCTGGATTAATTAGGAGAAGAGAAGTATTTCTCTTAGATGGACCTAATCTTGGGATACTGGCAGATCGACTTGCCATAAGAAGACCAAGAAAAATGTGCGCTTACTAACATGCAGGGGTTATACCAGCTGACGAGGATGCCCCAGGGTCTTTGCAATATGCCCATGATGTTCCAGAGGACCATGGATGCGATATTAAGCTACCTGAAGTTGTCATGTATCCTGGTATATCTGGACGATATCAATGTGTTCAGTAGAACGTTTACTGAACACCTGCACCACTTGGCGGAACTTTTTAAGAGACGGTCCGCAACTAACCTGAAGATCAAGCCAAGGAAGTGCCACTTATTCAAGAAAGAGCTGGAAGCCTGGGCTTTGTAATTAACGCAAATGGATTTCAGGCGCAACCCCAAAAGTTAGCAGCTATAGAGAGCATGGCTGTGCTGAAGAGTGTCCGAGACATCCATGTATTCCTTGGGATGATCAGATACTATAGAAGATTTATTTGGGACTTTGCCCAGATAGCCGAGCCTTTATTTCATTTACTATAGGATCCAATAAAATGATTTAAATGGAATGCAGAGGCCCAGGACTCCTTTGATGAGTTACGCCTGTATTTGGTAGATTTACCAATTCTGAAAATCTGAATTTCGATCAAGAGTTTTATCATTCAAACCAATGCTTTGTTGACAGCGATTGGCGCCATACTGAGCCAAGTAGATAAACTTGGGGATAAGCATCCGGTGGCATATGTAAGCTGGACACTCTGAGCTGCTGAGAGGAACTACACCATGATTGAGCATGAACACCTTGCAGTTATTTATGCATGTATGCAGTTTCAAGTGTATGTCCATGGAATGCACTTTAAAGTGGTGATGGACCACTCTTTGCTGTGTTGGCTGCACAATCTATGGGAACCGGAAGGACAACTGGCCCAATGGGCACTTAAGCTTCTGGATTATGATTATGAGATAGTCCACCAAGTGGGGGCTTCTCACCAGGACGTGTATGGTTTATCACGGTTGCCAATGGTCCAGTTGGTATACCTGCAGGCGGATAAGCTATTCCAAAGAATGGTTGAAGGAAGTATTGAGGATGAGCCTCAAGAAATCCAAGGTGCACTTTGAAAAGCGATGGAAAACACTGAGACTATGGATGGAAAAGAATTCAAGCCGATCAACGGGAAGAAGCTACTTTTCCCAAAACCGTTGGAAAGAGCAGCAATAGTTCAAGCAGCTCACAAGGTTGTCAGGCATGGAGGCCTGAGAAAAACAACTGACCATATTCACCAGTATTATTACTGGGAATTGATTGACTATGATGTCGCGGATCATCTGGCTTGTTGTGTGGAGTGCCAGCTGCATAAATCACACAAGAATACAACCGAATACCAACTGGTCTGACCTGGATTTGCCTGGCACACAGTGTCCATTGATGTAATGGGACCGCTGGCGATGAGCACAGGAGAAGTCAAGTACATCATAGTAGCCATCGACCATCTGAAAAGATGGGTCAAAACAAAAGCCCTAACCAGATTTGACGCTACCAGTACTGCAAAATTCATCCTGGATCAAGTAGTATACTGGCATGGATGTCCACAAGTCCTACTGAGTGACAATATGACCATCTTCACATCTCACGTGATCCCAAGGCTAAATGAAACAATGAGGATCTGAGGAGTCATATCAGTATCATACTGGCTGGAGATGAATGGACTGGTAGAACCGGTCAATTGGACACTGGCCATGACGCTGAGGAATCTAGTTGCAGGGAGAAATTCCGCGTGGGGAACATACCTGAGTTCAGTGACATTCGCCTACAACATTAGTCCTCATACATTGATGGGAAAGATGCCATTTGAATTACTATATGGGAGGAAGGCCGCGTTGCCGCCAATATTATATTCAGTAGTAGAACCTACGTTGGGGATGAGTACTGAACAATACTTGAACTGACTGACGAGTATATTGATTGATATGCAATTACATGCAATGATACAACCTTGAAGAAAAGGATAGAAGCAAAATCGATGGATGATAAGAACTGACCAGCATTAGAAGAACATCAAATAAGAGAAAGGTTCACCGATTGTAATATGTATGGTTTTGGATGAAGAAACAAATTGGATGCGTTGTGGTTGGGTCCATTTGAAGTAATTGCCAACATAGCGACTGATGCTTACTCCATCAAGAATC